>NDFG01004416.1:0-98190 GCA_002167245.1 Sporophila hypoxantha | reverse complement strand
TCACACCCTTCCAGCTGATCCAACCAATGCAACTGTTTGTATGGCTGTGCTGGAAATTGGATTACTCAAATGATCCAGTTTAAAAACAGCTTTAGCCTGAATTGTATTAAGCTTTTTAGGTACTGAAGCCAAACTATTTTGAATAGAAGTCTTTTGTGAGCAATGGTTTGACCTTTGTGCTTTCCATGTGAAGTCCAGCACATGTCCGAATGACTTTTCTGGTTAAAGAAATACATTAACAACTTAAATTTTCAATACTCCAGACTTTAATTTCTTCAGATTCTTGGAAAGAAGAACAAATACTTTGTGGAAGAATAATGTGGTTCATATTGCTCTCAATAACCACATCAGAGTCAGTAGAATCATGGTAAATAAACATCCGCCCATAGCCCTTCTTGAACGGGTTGTTCATTTTCTGCAAGCCCTCCATAAATCATAATCAGAAAAAGACCCATTAGTGAGTAGATTGCAAAACAAATATGCAGGGTAGGATGGCTTTAAATGTATTGCCAGAGTGATCATGTCCTTTAGGGAGCAAACAGTGCTGAGGCTTCAGCCACATGGGGCAGTGGGGCTGGTAMCCAGCCTGGCTGAGGCCGCACCAGCCAACCTAGGACATCAGAAGCATCATTATCATGGAGATGCTTTTGACCTGGCTTTTGAAAAGATTAAAGCTGAAAACTCAGTGCTAGAATTCTTTATGCCCTTCTCCTCTGGCTGACAAATGGAGAGCAACGGGTCCTGATCGCTGTGTTCCTCGAGTCTGCAATCTGCTGCCTGGCTCCTGCCATATGACTGATYTTGTGCATGTTACATGCAGCACCTGCTGCTCTCTGCAGTGCTTTGGGGAAAGCCAGGAAAACTGAACACACATTTTTTCCTCATGACTTCACATTAACTAAAAGCCTGTGACATACAAAACTTGATGCTGTTACAAGCTCTGCTTCTGAGTAATAACCTCTCCCTCTCTCAAGGGGAGATAAAAGTTTGAGCTCAAAACCAGGGCTCCAACTACATCCTAATCTGATTTTTTGTCACTGACCTATGCAAAAAATGATGCTTGTTTGCAATATAACAGAATTGTCACATTAATGCATGGGCTTTCTTTTTTTTTTTGTAACAGCAATTATAAGTTGCCCAACACTTATGTTAGGATCTAGAAATAGTGTCTGGAAATACTCCTTGAAGAGCAAACATTTTGACAATCCTTAAGTGTCTTGCAGATAATAAGTATATTAAATTTTTATTTTGTTTATACTGACAAAAATTGATAGTAACAGGAAATAGATAATGTAATAAACTATGCCTTTGTTRCATAGACAAGAAAGAATATTATAGTTTTATTATCTGGCCTTTCAAAGACAAGACTAATACTGTTTGCAAGCAGAAACGTGTCTCATCAGCATCTTTGTGGTCAGATTAGAAAAGCTGTGATGCCCAATTTGCAAGGCCACAAATCAGTATGGATAAGAGTTCTAGGGTAAAGAACAGCTACAGCAGTAAAGCCTAAGGGAAAAAGAAAAAAAAAAGAAAAAAAAAACCCAAAAAACCCCCCATACTTTAGATTTACAAAGCTTGTGTGGACTTTAATTTTTCTGCCTGTTTTTTCACACATACATAAAAAGCAGTTTTCATTAGCAGTGGTTAAAGCAACAATCATGAGGATAAGCTGCTAYGATCTCATGGATGAAGAGACAAAAGATTTCATTTCACTTCTGTCCCTTGTTGGCCCAAGTTTATGCCTGATCCTGATATCTCTGCAGCTCTGTCTGTAGAGTTTTGTATACATATTCCCAAACCTTGGAGTTAGGAGTTCTTATTGAGTGTATGAATATGGTATGATGGGGGAGAAAGGCAGATTTAATCATCACATCTCTACAAGTTCAATGTGAGAACTGGATGTAAGATCACACAATAAATCCACTAAGTTGGGGACTAGAAAAAAATGGATTTGCCTTTTTGGCAAAGATGCCACTGASCCAGCTATGGGTAGAAGTTTCTGCTGTCAGTGAGGCCAGAGCATGGCTGGCTCAGGGGCACAGTGGGGACCCTGTCTAGCTAACAGCAGCCCATCCCCACCCCTCCTTTGGGCAGGAGCTGGAGCTCTTCCCCTCCAGAGTCTCAGTGATGCTGGAGCTGCTGGGTGTTTGCAGGGAGGGCACTTCTGCTGCAGCAGGTAACCTGCACTCAGCACCACTGAAATGAGCCTCTACCCCTGGGGTCTGCTCTGGTAAAAGTCTCCTCTTGCAGCAGAATTAGCAAAAAGTCTTGGAATTAACAGCATGGTCCACCTCACAAATTKCAGTCCTTGTAATTACACCCAAATGCATAAAAAATGCAAGAAAGGGCACAACAAATGTTCAGGCATAACTGTGCAGCTCCTCAGGGTAACAAATTCAGTGGCCAGGATGYCCTGTCTATCAGCTTTTCCCTCTAACTCTGCACAGCATTTCTAACTGCACTCCACTACATCTCTGYGTGCACCACAATCACCATTAAAAAGTCAGCATTTCTCAGAAATGCCACCCAAGAGTATCTGATACATCATATTCCTTTCATAATTGCTGAATTGCTGCACTAAAGTTGTTGGGGTTTTTTTGTTTTTTTTTTTTTTTATGGCAGCTACTATAATTTCTGTTCTACCCTTGATGTGTTTTAAAAGGCCTAGCAAAGACAGATATTTTATGTGTTTAGCATATTTCTAATTTACCAAGCTAATATTAAATTTCATTTATATGACAGATAAATGAATTATTGCATCCAAGAGACTAATAAAATCTCTTCATTTGTTTTCTAAATTACAGCATTTGCTCCAAAATAAGTTTTAATGGAAACAGATGACACTAGAYTAAAATGTGTTGCTATGCATGCAGATACCCAGCACCATCCTTTGGAGGGCTGCTCCTCACTGAACTGGTCACAATGCAGACTCTCTGTGCCTTCCACAAAAATGCTTGTCTCTTGCAGATATCAGTGTGCAGTTTTATGCCCAGGCAGTTTCACTTTTGAAAAGAGAGTTCTTCTAACACAGATTTAATGTTTTGGAGTGAATTATGACACTGAAAACTACATTCAAAGATTATGTCCTCAGAAAGACACTGTCGTCTCTTTCCATTAAAATTTATTTTGGAGCAAATTCTGGTAGGGAATTAAMGTACAAGCACAGTTTTCAATAAATTCTGTATTTTAACAATAAATCTGGACTTCAAAATATTTAGGGAAACAAAGTCTGGTTAGAAAAATTTTTCTTTCTGGACTCTCCTGTCTTCATTTGGTTATACAGTTCATAGAATAAATAAYCAACCTTTCTTCAAAAACTTTTTAATATATAGGCTGTGGGTTTAGTTTGTAAGAATAAAGAATAAACTTTAAGGAAACAGAAGCTGAAATCTGCAAGACATTCTTTGTCCACCTCTGAGTACTATGAAAGACTTAGCCCTTAATGTGGTGTAAATACCAGGAGAAAAAGRAACCCCATGAAAGGTCTGTGAAATCTACATAGAAATCCCTACACGTGCATGAAAAGGCCTCACAAATTGATGCAGATGCCTCAGCACTAAATGATTAACTGCAGAATCACATTCAAAAATAAATTACCGGCAATAGATACAGGCCCAAAAAGGCCTGCTCCACAGGGAAATAATTTTCTCTGTTCATTGTCACTTCATATTACCCATCCATCACTTGGTCACCAGCTTCAGCTATTCACTTGCTGCCAAGTCTGTTTTCAAGTTTCCACATTCCTTCTGTGTCATTGCATCTTCCCTTTCTCCAGGAACGCTCTGGCGCTGCCTCTGCTGCCTCTCCTGCTCCAGGGTCAAATGGAAAATGTGTCTGGGGTCTTGAGGGAGCGTGGTGCTTTCTTGGGGCTTTTTCAAGCCATATTTTTTGTCTTTCRTGCTTGCACAGCTGCCCTATTACTTCACTCAAGAAAAGCTGGTGTCTCAAACAAGAGTGTGAAGTATCTGTGCATCCCCTGTGGCCTTTGGGGGGGATGACACTAATTATTGTCACCTTCTTAGAGTCCTAATTAATCCCTTCATATTGGCTCAAAGTAGGATACAAATGCTCTTTCTTTCTTTTCTTTTTTTTTTCTTTTTTTTTTTTTTTTCCATGAGAAGGGAATATTTTCTGTCTTAGGGTTTCCAAGAATTTCTGGCCAAAATGCTGTTCCAGCTTACTGACATGTATCTGGATTTTTTCCAGCATGTGGAAACAAAATGTAACTTTGTCCTCTGCTCTCTTCAGGAAGCTCCTTTGAAAAACCCTGTGCAATATTATTGTATTGGTTGGGGCACCATTAAATGGTTGGGACAGCATCTTCTATGAGATTAATTTCTGTTGTGTTACCTGCAGTAGAAGCCCAAAATAAAGGAAATATCAAGATATTTCCTATATCAAGATATCAATATTTTTAAAGGAAATGTCAAGAACTGAACTTATATCTACCACCCTGGCCATAGCCATTTCATCAAGTTTTTCAAGATATTTCTTCTTGTGAAATTTGAGAATAAACAGCACCCTTCCTTTTCACTGAGTGCTTCCTTGACTGTTTCTGTGCTCTTCATTCTGCTTTCTCACTATTTGGAATCCTCAGAAAATAGATATAGCCCTGCTCAAAAATACTCCTTTTTCCATGCAGAGAACAAAATTAATTTCAAGCTTTTCCTTGTTTTCCAAGATATTCTTAGACAGATCTTCAAACACATTTTCTTTTCCTCTCTTCTGCAGCAGTTGGGTGGAGAGGGTTTTCTAATTTTTTTTAATAACATTGCAATTTATTTCTGAGCCCACTTCCTGCTGCCTTTTTAAAATATATTTGTTAATTGTGTTGTGACATTTTGTTATTATTAGCATTTGGGGGAAAAGAAACAAGGTTCAAGTACATCCCTCTATGAAATTTTAGCAATGATGRTGTTCTCATTAGTGTTTTCACTGACAGCAGTCACATAAAATTTTAACTGTAAGATGAAGTCCTGGCTGAGTGTTTCTCGGCAGCACCAGTAAAATGTGCAACTGTCCCACAGGATTTTGTTTCAATCCCTTTGATATTACTACTGACATTGTGACTTGAAATTGGTGCCTCAGGTTTTAGCTTTTTTATTTTTCAGATTCTGAACTGCTTTAGTGTCTACACTGCTTTAGTCTGAGCTTTATATTAGAGGATGGTGAGSTCTCTTCACAGAGCAGGGAGACAAAACAATTCCTTCTCTAGCTGGGTACCAAGGACAAATGATCCAAATCTCTGGCCCAAGAGCATAAACAACAGTGGACTGAAGAGAGAAAATCAAGAAGGATGGGACTTCATAACCTAAGGTTATAATTGGACAGCTAGCTCCAATATGCAAATGGATCAAAACTCATAAAAGTGAGAGCCCTCATGACTGGTTGTCCATTTTTGTGACCAWTTTGGKTCGTCTTGGGTGTGGCCCTGGCTGGGTTCTTGKGCTGTATCYATTGAGGCCTTCTAATAAATCCCTACTTTATTCTTTAGCTCCATCTAGTCTCTGTTCTAGGTCAGCCTTCACAAGGCATCAGAATGACCCAGAGAAGGGGCTGGCGGCAGCAATAAGCAGCCAAAGTGGAGTTTTATGTGTGCCTGGCTAAGCTCAGTGCTTGCCTTTGCCTCTTCCCTTCCTGCCAGAGCTGAAGGGCCACAAGCAAACCTCCTGTGATCACACAGCCATGGACAGACACCATCCCAGGTCAGCTGCAGTGCTCAGGACAAAGGTGCTGAAAGGAAAACAGCTTGCTTTCAATTTACCCCAAATTTTCCTTATAYGTGGGATATTCACAGACAGCCTCTTCACCCAGAAACCAGGGAAACATAAAGCCTTGCTTTTCCCTCCCCTACCTGCCTCAGTTCTCTCTGCTCTGCTTTCTGCCTGCCTGAAGGCTGTCTGAGAAATACACAGCTATCAGAACATGGATCCATAAAAACAAGCAAATAAAGAAAAGGGACACTTCTTCCTGTAACAGTGCTGTTGATTTTTTTCCTGTGCCTGTAAACAATTTGCCTTAATTTCCCTGTTACCAGCCCTCATACTTACCCTTTTGCTGTACAACTTGTCTCAATTTAGGCCACAGCTGTCTCTAGTCTCTGGGCTAAACTCTAAACTAATGGATTTTAGTAAAAAACTCATTCTGTTTTCACCAGTAAATAATCAAAAGCAACCAAACAACAAATCTCATGGCTTGGGCTCATTCTCTCAGTTGTCCTTGCTACCATTGTCTGATTCTTGGCTTCACTTTTCTGTCCTGTTTGTCTTTCTTGATGGACCACTTGTTTCCAGACTTTTTTTTTTTTTTGGTCTTCTTCAGTCATCACCTTTTCCCCACTACCTGTCACTACTTTTATGTTCAGAGCATTGCAACCATTTATTTCAATTTCTAACCATAATAAAACCTGTCAATTCAAATCAATCTAGATGCTTTTAAACAATTGCATCCCCACAGTGACAGATAACATTAATTAAGTCATTAGGCTATGCTAGAAATGCTATCCAAGGAAATTAAGCTTCTACCTCCCTAAATATCAAAGCTGCAATTAATTTTTTTTCTTTGTGTGTTTTGTTTTGTTTTTGGTTGTTTAAGTTGTTGGTCTTGTTGTTGGTTTTTTGGTTTTTTTATGGAGAGATWATTAAATATAAAGTACTCATTTATTTGTCATGCTCTGCTACTTGAGTCATTGCACAAAGGCACTTCAGCTGTTTGATATCTTCCATCCATCACTTGGACAGTGAGCAATAAGCCCTCAACCCCTAAAGTGGTTGCTCCACGCAACTGGAATTCACAATGCAGGGAATGCTCATTGCATCAACTGGCCCTGATCTGGTTTACAATACGTCAACACTTTGGGCTGTATTTATCAAGTGCATGTCAGAAGCAATTGAGGTTCAACAAAAGGGAAGAGGAATATGCAAGTTTTTACAGCTGATTTATTAAATCATACGATCCAGGAGGAAAAAAAATTAAAAAATTTAAAAATCAGCCCAAACAGCTGASTTTTACGTGAGCTGACTTCACCCTAACTGACCTTATAGGAGAGGAGAAAAAGTTTTATCTGTATCCCCTTTTCCCTGACTGCACTAAGTGTAACCATGTTCCTCCAGCACACTAATTGAGGTAAATGTGAAGCTCAATGTAGAGTTTTAGCAATCCTCTGTAGCCTGAATAAAAGTAATTTTTGTTCTGATAGGCAAATTAAGAAATTTCTGAYTCAAGCAGTGAGTTCTCAAGGTCCATTCTTTCAAATGTAAAAAACCACTAATGTCAGGAKAGGCTGAATTTGAAATTTGTGGCCTAAATAAATTCAGACCTGTTCTTACAGCACTTATTTTAGTACCTAAATATAAAGGCAGTCATGAGAAAAGACATGATGAGTGTAAGCTTGAAAGAAATGGAGGAGTGACACAAAATTAATTTCAGAATTTACTTTCTGGCTTTAATTTTTGTCATCATTTTCTTTCTAAATTTCTTTGTATATGACCTGAATGCCTCTATTATCCTGCTTTGATATCTATTTCTCTGTACAGATTAAGGAGCCACATAGAGTGATTTAAATGTGTCCTTTCCTTATTTTTGCTGTGCTGGTTCACAATTCATGATGCAACACAGGAATTCATGTTGACATTTCACAATTATTCTTTATTGTTTTTAACAAACTGTGAAAACAATCTTTTCTCTGTATTTCTGGTATAAATCCTGGAAATTATGTATGTAAATATGATTTTGCAAGACAATTTGTATTAGAACTATTTTTGAGGCATTCTGGAGAAAAAGAGCACAGTATTTTTTTGAAACATGGACCACTGAAACAGCACAGATAAGGAAGAGTAAGGCAGCAGTGAARGCAGAGAGCATGCAGTCTGCAGGCCAAAATCATGATTTGTTAACCTATAACTCAGGAAGAAGACAAAGAAAGGAACTCTGGTTTATGACTAGCCACCAAGAGGTAACTGAGTATGTGCTTATGCAATAAATTCTGTATTAATTCTCTGTAGGTAGAAGAATTTTTTTCTCCTTTATTTTCCTCCCCAGCAGGAAAACTGGATAAGCACAAGCACATTAATATTGGTGARCCTATTACTTCTTCTGTGTATATATAAAGCTGCTGTTCTGATCCTCACAGTTGTATTTATTGTTTAATAGAAGAGGATCCATATGCAGAGAAATAAAACTTTCTCATATGTACATCACTGGCAAACCTCAYCCACCTTAAGCTGTTTCCAGTGTAAATAAATAAAATATTATATTAGAGATGCATTTGGGTTTAGTTTCTTTAAAAAGTACCTGAAGACTAAGCTTTAAATAATGGTGTTTGTTTTCTATGTGTTAGTTTATTACAAACAATATTTTCAATTACTTTTGCTATACAAAAAAACACCCTGGAGATGAGAGGTCCTATAGGATCTGCCACAGCAGAAAGGATAATGAAATTAATCTCACCTGCAGGCTAAGGAGTGGAAAGTAAAAACACAACATATTTTTGAAAAGTGGGTTAAGATATCAAAATTAGATTGTAACAGTACACAAGTGTATCATATGAATTAGTTCCACTACCTGGGAAAATGTCCAAAGGCTTCTTATCAGGAAAGCAAATACTTTCCTGAACCAACCCACACTTCAGGGAAAATGTTACTCAAACAGAGATTATCTGCCTGARCACCATCCCTAGAGCTCCTTGAATCCTCTCTGTAAAAAGGTGTTTTTCCTGCGGCATTTGTCCATCTCTGAAAAATCAATATTGCAACCTGATCATATACTAAAAAGAGTAGAAATAATGGATTTTACCTAATTCCATGCCAGCCAAAACCAGCATAATCTATTTTCTGATTAAATCAGAGCAATTTAGGCAGTTGGGGAGCAAGAACCAATAATCACCTTAACCACACCTCCCTGAAATTAGGCATTTAAAAAAGAACAAAAAAGAAGCTCCATGAAAAATATCTTTTTATCTGCAAAAAGAAATATATAATAAAATATCAATGAAGTAATTAAATTTTCACTGGAGACAGAGCAAAAATGTCAATGCCTTAATATTAATAATTTACTATTTGAATGCTTACATTATAGGAATTACAACAGCCATTCTATGTTTAAGATAATTCAAGACATTTTTCTAGTATCTAAACTTTTTGAAACCATTACATCAGAATGACGTCTTCAGTTCCACTTAGAAAAATCTTCCAATTTTTCCTCACTGTAAAAACAGAGAAATATAAAGCTTAAAACTTATAGACCAATGGAAGCATTTCAGAAAAGTATTTTGGGCTTTTTGGTGTCTGGTTKGGATTTTTTGTTGTTGCTGTTGCTTTTAGCATGCATTTATTGATTAATGGGCCAATTTTATGATTTTAGAAGAGGAACATTTTTTCCATCAGCGTGGAATTGGGTCAGTCTGTCTGAATCTCACTGCAGGATTATGGTTTAGAGTTTGTCTATGGAGAGAAGGCACAGCAGAGAGAAGCAGAGTGAAACTCCTACTCCTCATTAACCCCCTRCTTAGGCACTTCCTGAGTCTGGGGTAAAGCTGTCATATTTTGGAGTAATTTACTACACTCAGATGACATTACAAGGAAACCTATTAACAGATCTGTTTTCCAGGACTAGGAGATGGAGCCTTCTTGAATCCCTTGCCCTCACTCACAATCTAGTTTTCTGGACATGATAATAAGATARTAGAATTAATTCAGATTATCATCATTTGTCTGAATAAAAGTTTTTTTTTCTGGCCAGTAAGCAACCAAAAGAATTAACATCATATTTTTCATTATTTTTACTCTTCACTACAGTCATATTTTATATGAAATCTGTTTATAATTCATGCTTAGGGATCTGGGAGACATACTGGATGGTGTTAAAGAAAATTATTTTTAAATAAGAATTTTAATTCTTTCAGGAAAATTCAGTGTGATCATAGAAAAAACAAACAAACCAATGCAGCAGGCAACCAAAATACTGCTGCTGAAGCTGTTTTATTTGTTTTTAATTTGGGCTTTGTTGCCTTGAGAATTCTTTTTACAATATTACTGACTACATCTTCAATATTGTAAAAGAATAATATTAAATATTTGGATTTTAAATGCCTATATGAATATTGTGGAGGTTTTCTCACAGAAGGAAGCACATATCCATAGAGCAGGAGTATTACAGCAGAATCATTAAGGTGCCACAGAACCAAAACATGTGAGTCACTCCAAATACTCTCCCAGCATTGCCCCTAAATGTTAATGGGTCCCTGCCTGAGGAGTCAGAGGCAGCCAGACATGATGCCCTCCTCATTTAGGAAATACCCCAATGCTGAATTTGGCTTGAGCAGCTCCTGGCCCCTGCTTGGATGGGCTTGGATSAGAACAGAGATCAAACTGCTGCCATCCCACGGCTGCCTCACATCCTTCTACTCACAGAGCAAATTTAAGCACCTTTTTCCAGGCCACAAGCAGAAATCCAGACTTGTTCTTGAAGAGAGTGTCAGTCAACCTGCTGCAAAATCAAGGAAGAGGGGTTTGACCTTAGTTCATTTAGCTGCTCCATGCTGAACTGTATCAGGCTGTGCTCCCTGTCCAGTGCTCATTTCAAGTGCATATTTTGCTTTCTACAGGGTGTATTACGTTCTAGCTATTACAGCTGTTCAATATTTTCTTACTGGTTAATATGATGGAAGAAAATATTTTCACTAAAAATACATCTTTGCCTTTTAAAACATTTTAAGCAAGCAAAACAATGTGGTAGTTGAAGGATAAAAATACTTTTCATTTATATTTCAATTTCCTTCCTTCCTTCCTTCCTTCCTTCCTTCCTTCCTTCCTTCCTTCCTTCCTTCCTTCCTTCCTTCCTTCCCTTTAGTAAGAATTTATTTTTATTTTGTTAAAACCTAACTATGATTACAGTCTGTGTAATTTTTGCTTTCCCTAATCAATTAACCTTTGAAGTCCCAATGGAGAGACTATTACTGGTCCTTTYCCTACTGAACTGCCTACTTGCCTCTGCCTCCTGTGCACCTGTGGTGCCATAAATTAGTCCCAGATGGCCTGCTAAGATATAATCACTGCCATTTGTCATGAAGTTGATAGCTGGATCACTTTCTCTTGCTCTGCAGAATCCACTTCTTGACAGGTCAAAACTTCTACCTCTGTGAGTTTGATTAGGAAAAGAAAGAAAAAGGTTCAAAGGCCAAGCCCTGCCAGGACTMCAACCTCTTGAAAAGGAGTAACAAATCTCATATTATATGCCCAAAATCTAATGTGTGCTGGGTGTGGACACGTTTATGCCATAACAGTGAACCCTGTTCACTGTTGTGAGATTTCCAACCTACCTCTGTTCTCTAGCTACCAAGAGCAAGGTAAAACAGAAAAATGAATATTTTTTAAATCCCATAGCCRTAATGAGGAGTCTGTTGCTACATTCTCCCTCTGGCAGGTTTGATTTTTTTTTCTTTTCCCTGAAATGCTAGCCTGGGACCACGTTAAGAGAAAAGGATTTCCTTGTCTATGTAATAACCTATTAGTTATAGCATTTCCCCAAGAAGTCAATAAGATAGGTGGTGTGTTCTCTTTTTCCTTCTCTTACTAACACACGGGAACATCTCTTAACTCTTCCAGGAACACTTATTTAATTTTCCAGGAAAGGGCCACAAGCAGCCACAACCCCTTATGGTGCTGATGGGTGCTGCCACGTGGGAAAGAGCTCAAGACAGAGTGGTGAAGAGGCAGTGGGCATGTGACCCTGGCAGATCCAGCCCTTGGCACCCTTTTCCTTCCCTGCATTATCCCTCTGCTGTTAATGGCCTGGGGAGCAGGAAAGGAAGGAACTGAAACCTGAGAGTAGATCCTGAAAAGTCTTAGTGTGAAACAAGCTTTGTCTGTCTTGAGACACTGTAGGTTCTGTACAGACTTTTAAACAAACTTCCTGGCTACAGCAATTCTTTGTTCTTAGACCTACTTGTTGTTTCTTTTCCACAGCAAGCCTATTTTTTATATCAGCCTAATTGCAATCAGGCTGTGCTCCATTTTAAAACTAGATAAATTCTTTAGTCTTGTAGTTTGCTTTTACATAAACCTCCTTACTAAAACAAACATTTTGTAAATAGCAATTATCTAAGGGTGTTCTGCCCACTTCAATAATTTCCATTGAAGAAGTAGCAAATGATCAGATTTTCAAAGTATGCTTTAATAGCACTCAGATGAAGCTTGGAACCCAAAACCAGAGACAAGTTTTTCAGGACTGTGACAATAAACATTTGGATGCTCACCTTAGAATATTTCCTAGGGAAGAATGTCTGAAAATCACAAAACATTAAAACCTGAGCCTGTATTCTCTTTAACTGTTATATCATGCTTCTGGTATCACTTTTGCCTCTCAATCCTGAATCTCAAACATTTTAGAAAAAAAGAGTAAGCTGCATCTTATGAGATCGGTCAAATATGCTGCACCCAAACAAACCAGTACTTGACCTAGAACTGGCACAAAACTGACATAAAAAGATTTTGGGACTTGATGATATCACACTTTGTCCTTTCAAAGTTTATAATAATGTAAAACAATAGATAGCAGCTGGTGCTTGTTTATGGGGCAGCCTGTCCTTGGGTGGTTCTGTGCGCTGTGTAGCTGAGAACAGTCACTTCATTATTCTCCTACAGTAASCTCTACTGAAATATTTTTGGGGTTTTTTCAGATAAATTTTCATTGATTGTAAATGTTTTACTTTGCTACAGTTATACTTTGTATAAATAAACCATTTCCCTAAACTAAAGGAAGGAAGCCAGATTCCTACACACTGCACGTGTCCAAACCACCAAAATCATAATGTTTCATATCTCCATGTTCTACTGAGTATCTGAATGCTCAATTAAAAAAAAAAAAAAAGAAAAGAAAAACAACAAAAAACCCAAAAAACCCCAAACAAAACAAAATTAAAAACCCAAAAAGCCCCAAAATAAACACAAAATCCCCCCAAAAACTTAATGAAAACCACCCCAAACAAACAAAACACTCTGTCTGCTCCACTGCTATACACACTGCAATGTGGTAAATAGAGACCTTCCTGAGAAAATAGAAGATATCCATGGAAGTATTTTCAGACAAATTTGTGACTATTGTGAATAGTAATGTGACTATTTTGAAGTCTGACTTACACAATAAAGAGGATTTTCATATTTTCTTWGCCMTTTCCCTTTCCTTCTCTCCATCTTYTRCTGTACAAAGGGACTTGAAAATGTTGAGAATGTTAGATTGTGAATACAACTGAATGAATTTTAATCATATTTTACAGCAATTAACATCAGGGTAACTTAAAAATAGTCTTATTGCAATTGACATGGAATTATTAAGATTAGAAAAGACATTTAAGATCATTTAGTCCAMCAGTTATTCCAGCACTACCAAGTCACCACTTAATCTTATGTCCTTAAGTGCCACATCTTGACATCTTTGAARTATCTCCAGGGCAGGTGACTCAACCATTTTCCTGAGCAGCCTGTTCCTGTGCTTGACAAAATTTTTCTTTTGGTGAAGATTTTTTTTCCTAATATCCAATCTAAACCTCCCTGGTGCAACTTGAAGCCATTTCCTCTTGTTGATTTCTTGTTACTTGGGAGACAGAGCCCTACCTTACTGTAACTTCCTKTCAGGTACTTGTAGAGAGCCACAGTTTGTTGGTAATAAATAAAAATTCTGTTGCAGAACAGTGACACAGTATCAGCCCAGTGTTGTGCTCCTCTTTAATTCTACCTTCTTTTGCAGGTAGAAAAATTGTTGCCTATTACTTATGGTAGGTTGTTTTTTTTTTTTCTTAGGAGTTTACTGGCTTGTTCTGAGAGCCACAGCTTTAAAAAAATRGAAATTATTTATTTTGGTGAGGCTCCAAGTAGGTGAATTTAGTTGTCATATTTTTGGTCAACATAAACCAAAGCAGAACAGAGAGAAATCTGAGTGTATTTAATCACAGAGTGCTGTCGTGCTGCTGAGGAAAGTCATAAACAGTTGACTCCAAGCTGGGAACATCATGCCAAACATTTGGATCTGGAACAGGACTGTACGTTCCACCAGTGTGCTGCAACAGGGAGAGCGTTAACACAGGCAGTTCAGTACATGTRAAAAATGTTTCAAAAATGAAAGAGGTCAGGACAGGGGGGATGGAATGGGCCTGGAGGGTGTTATGCATCCAGAAGAGAAGAAAATATTACGTTTCCTAATGCAGGACAAAACTGAGTGAAATGATTTGCTATATAGTCAAAGTCAAAGAATTCCCAAGGGAYATTTTTTTTTCCCAGTCATACTCAAAATAAGTAATTTTGAGTGACAGGCAACTGAATCCACTACAATTAGCGTATTCCTTCCTTGCTGGCAACAAGATCAAACTGAGGACTGTACAAGCACTGTATGCCCATCACGTTACTAAAACTTTTGCTAAGCACAGGAAGGAAACGATACTGCTTTGATGTTACTTTTGGCTTCCAGTCTCAGGATTTGGACAAAAAAAGACTGAAATAATATTTTAACCTGCTTATAGGGATTCAAACCCATCTTTCTCAGCAGAGTGCCCTAATCACTCTGTGGTTTAGGGAAGGAAGCACACTCCACATGCCTACTGCTGAAATTGCTCCAGGATTCACTGGTGGAGGGAGAAGAACTAGGAGAGGCAGATGGAAAACAGATTGTATTCCTGCGGTAAGGCATTAACCTTGGAGAAACACAGTCCCTCTGCTAATGTTTGTGCTATCAGGGTGTGGGTGGAATGCATGTCTCCTTCCAGGCTGCAGTCCCAACATCTGGGATCCCAGCCCAGGTCAGCTCAGAACCATAACTAGGAGAGTTTTGTGCGGAGTTAAACTACCGAGTTCCGCACCTTAAGCACTGAGTCTCGCTTTCTCTCAAACCCTCTGGCTTTGGCTGCATTTTGACCTTTCACTTTCAGCAGGTAAGATGAAGTCTGTTCTAAGCATCACCTTCCCCATATGAGCTGCCAGAGGATTTGTGCTGAGCAGACAGACAAACCTGGGTCTGGGTCTTCTGGGGATGAAGCAGGAGTGCAGCTGGAGTCCTGCACTAAATAATTTCTGTTTAAGAACAAGTTCTGAGTCATCATCCTGATATCTCCAACTCTCCCCATGCTGTGACTGGAGGGTCAGTGAGTTTAACTCAGGATCTTGGCTTGTTTGGGGGCCAGGCTGACACTCTTCAGGGCAGCATGCTACCTTCCCCAGAGATGCCTGTATCTGCACCCTAAGCCTTGTGCTTTAATCCATCACTTATGCAGCACTTATGCATAATTTCTGCTTAAACAGTTCGTGTGCCATGAATTTAATTTTTCTTAGCCTTAAGGTCTTCATGAATTCATTTGTACTGCTAAATTTCACCTTATTTCTAGCTCTAAAACATGACTTTCCTTCTCTTTTGCTGCTTCTGCAGCTATTCTGGTCTTTGGCCAATTCTTAGTCAAATATGTTCAAATTAATGCAGGTGGCTTTAAATCTATTTAAATTAGTAAATGAATGAAATGTAAATCAAAATCAACAGACACTTCCCCTTAGCATACTGTGTGTTTTCTGTTATCAGACTGTTTAAGTTATAGAATGTCTGGTCTATGTCTTCTTCTATTTCTTCAGCAGCACTTAGAACAAGTAAACAGGGGCATTCAGCAAAATCTAATCCAAACAGAGCACTCCTTGATTTACTCCAAAACTACATATTAGAATAAAGACAAGTCTATATTTTCTTAAATCTCTGTTTTGACTAGTAAGCAATGACTCTACAGGCCAAATTCCCCTTCCTTCAATTAGAGTTGCATATTGTTTTTTCATTCAAACGACCACACACAAATTGCTCTGGTCTAGTGCCCAGATAGTACACAGATTTCTCGTAGCAATTCATTTAAGAAAGCTGATTTCTGTGTTTTATATCTTGCTTGTTATTTAAAAAATTAGCTGTGCCTTTTTTCTATGCAAAATGGTTTTTTTTCTAAGGCTATAATGTTGTTCTAAACTTCTACATTAAAAAAAAATTAAAATTTCTTTTGCTTTTGTTCCCCCTAAGTGCTATTTAATATAATCCTATCCTTTCAACAATTTAGATTAAGTTTTTTGATTGTTTGATTATTTTTCACCAATCTCTGTCCTCTTCTGAGACCAAACCTCTGGGTAGATGAAAATCATCATTTATCAGCTTTAACAGAAACAAAATCCCTAAAATTAATGTCAARTCAGGTATATTCTGTGATCATTTCAAATGTGCTCAGTCAGAAAACTGCCTGTTAAATACCTGACAGTACATGCAAAATCTCATTTATTTTAACTTCAGCCAATCTGTTCTGTTTGAATTGCAAAGTCAAATAGTTTTACTTTGGAAAAATGGCACCACTTCATAGGAAATATATAGGTCGACATACATTAGTGTAGTGTAGTTGATGTACAGTAGTGTAGTCCTACAAACTGAAAGAAAACRTAAAAGAAAGTCAAAGAAAATTAGTTTCTTTCTTTGTTAACATCTGCATATGCTCTAGGACACAACACTTTTAATCCCCAGCACTATTTCTGTTTTACCCCTACTCATGTGCATGGTGCTGACTGACACCTCATGACTTTTAGCCACACTATTTCCATTCCCTCCTTAATTTGAATTCTCCATAGTTAACCAGAGCTAGTTCAGCAGACAACACAGAATCTCCATTCTACTTTAGTGCAAATGGTAATTTATCCATCCAAATAAATGACAGAAATAATCCTCACAATTTAGAAGTATGTTAGTATTACATGTCTTCCTGCTGTTATTTGATTTACATCTTGTTTGTTCAGAGAAATCCTGTTTTTCTCACATATAACTCTAAAAACTGGGGATGTTGCCTAGGGTTTGCAGAGTAAACAATTCTTAATCTAGACAGTGTTTTTCCCTGCTGTACACACCCTGTAACTTAACTATATCCCAAACATGCTGCAATCATTTAAAGAATATGTGTCTCGGCTTTCATTCAAAAACTTTTTTGAGCTTGAAAACCATACATCTGTAAATCTGAGTCAGAACCATTGCAACCTATTTTACTGAGGCCAAAGGGAAGACAGAAGAGTGACAATTATCTAATATTACCTTTCTTGACCCCAGCAGTTTGTGGGAGTTTTCCCACTGAGTTCATGGAGTCAAAATTTTGACCTGGGTTAGTTCCAACCTTTGAGGAGCAGAGGGTGAGCAGCACCTGCAATCTCCTTTATATGATTATTAGGACACGGGGAAAACAAGTATTCCTTCCCAAAATAAAAGCCCATCTCTGGCATCTTTTTTGAGTCAGCCTTGTGACTCAGACGAAAAAAGAAATCTGAATTACTCCAAAGAGAATGAAAGGAATTGGATTCTGGAAAGGTGATGTAAGTCTAGTGTGTTTTACTTCATTTCATCTCATGTAAAACTCAACCGCAGTGAGAAAGGTCTGTCAGCATCCCACAAATTATGACTGCCCAAAACAAAGGGAGGCAGAGTACTTTTTCTCCAAGATTTTCTGTATCTTTCTTCTTCTTAAAAAATTTGCCCTGATGTAGGCAACACAATGATTTAATTGTGCCAGTAAAGCCCATTGAAATCATGGCTGTGGTATCAGTTCATGCCCACAGGGTATGAGCACATACTGCTATGAGCAGGAGAAAATTTTAGAGGATCAATTGCAAAATAAAATTCCACTGAATTTCTAAAAATACTTACTCCTCCCTTGCCCTTTCTCTCTTTCTGTACCACAAGGCAAATGTAATGGCTTTCTTATCTTTCCCTTCTGCTCCATAGGTACCAGCTGCCTTTATATCCCACTGAATGAAATAATTAAATAAATCTCAGAACAGTCATTCTGAACCTTTTTTTCTGCCAGTAATGAAATCTTCTCGCATAAAAAAACACCTCTGGCTGAACACCTTGCTGTGATTTGTAGCATGATTTCCATGTATTCAAAGGCACATTTTGCACAAGTGTTAGCACTTGACTTTGCGTTTGTAAATTAGGTAGGTGTTAAGTCTGCAAATATTTCTCCTGGTGTAAGTATTTTATTACTGCTCTCTTTTCTTCTCTCCAAGAAAACTCCAAAAAAATTATTTTATATCATTGCTGTATTCCAGCTACTGGAATTGTTTTCACCTTGTTTTACTGTGATATTGACCTTCACCCAAATATTCGCATAGTGGCAATGTAGTAAGTAAATTTATTTTAAAAAGTGAGAAATCTGATTTCATTCCAACCTGAGGGAATTCAAAACCACCCTTATATTTTCTGAAAAGTATTCTAACAGACATGCTGTTAAGAATATTTGAGCTTTGGTGCTAATAGAAAATGAAGGTATGTAGAAATTTTAAGAAAAGTTCTGACTCATTGAAGCTGGAGCTCTACACAACCAGTGATGCAGAACCTAGGGATCCAGAAGAATGACAGCATCCTGGCAATTGCCCTACAGGAAAATAGATATGTGGACCCTYACCTGGTCATCAACCTATTTCTTTTCTTTTTCTCATAGCTTTTTAAAGAAAAATGCACTTAACATGTAAGACCTGATGTTTGAGCTAAAAAGGGAAGGGGAAATTTAAAAAAAAATCTGTTCTTAGGTTATCATGTTGGGTAGATGAGGATAATGCCTTCAGAGATTCCTTAGTCTCAGCCACATTGAATATTCTTAATTTCCTTGCTGCTTTTATTTGAGTAATTACTCTAGACTATGATCTCAATGTTTAGTACTGAAATTATTTTAAAAGCAGATCTTTCAACATTGTGTGATAGTTTATATCTAGAGCTCTGGTAAATAGCAAGTAATTTCTATTGCCTGGCATTACTTTTAAAATAAAATAGCCTTTTCATCTTGCAGGGGATGAAGACAGATTGCCCCTCTCTAGTTCTTTTAAATTATGTATATCCTTCATTTTAATAATATGTTTATATCTCAGTGACTTTTAATAAATGGTGGCATTGARACCTTTGTGGACTGAGTTTTTCTGGGCCAGAGGTGGAAGATGGACAATAAGGATTTGCTGTTTTGAAGCTGTTGTGTATGGGACAGCCTGTAGATTTGCCAAGCTGCATATATTGAATAAAAATGCTGCATGTACCAGTTAATGTGATATGGGCCAGGTACCAGAGTGATAAGGCATTAGGTCAGATATAAACACAGGAGTCAAACAGCAAGGCTTTGTTCAGAAATAAATTGAGCTGTCTGGCCCTCTTTGGGATGGAACACATTCCCTTAATAAAATACTCAGTAGATTTTACAATTAGTCCACAAGAAAATGAACAGCAAGAGAATTAAGCCTTCTGTAAAAAGTTATGCTTCTAATGCAAACTGCAGTTTACCTAGCAATTCATGCAAACATTCACCACACATAATAATTAATATAAAAATTAATAGAATTTCTGAAAAACCTCTTTGGAAAAAGACATTATCACTGAGAGTTAAATTCAAAGAAATCTAATAGAACTGACTATCCACAAGGACCAAATTTTGGCAGTAATTATGTTTACTTGCCAATTTCTACAAATATTCTCCAGTTTAATTACAGCAGGAATAATGCTAATAATAGTAATAATGATAACATCACCAACAGAACAACAAGAATAACATTAATTATAATAACAGTTACAATATTAATTTTCATAATGATAATAATAATACAATTACTRTCTCAAATTCATAAAATAAATCTCAGCTGCCTAAAATGACAACTTAATTTCTATAAAAGTCTCTAAYCTTTTATAATTTTCTACCTTTGGTCTGCATTATCCACTACAGGAAGAAAATATTGTCAAATAATGAAAATAAGGTTATTTTTTAATAATTTCCATGCTGGATTGAGGAACAGTCTTGAAAACCTTAAGAAAGCTTATTCTCACTGTATTTGCAATTCAGCTTTTAAATGAAAATAAACATCAACGCAAGCCACCAAAACCTTTGATTTTGTGACATCTCAGTTTGAGAATCACAGTGAAATCATAAATGTGTTAGTATTGGAATGTTATTATCGAATGTTTACTGGTGCTGGGGAAAATAAAAAAAGCATTGGGGACCGTCCAAACCAGTATAGTTATAATGCTTGAACTAAAAAAGTCATCATTCTGAAGCCAAAATATGACAATCAAAACAATATGTTTTAGTTCTAATGCACTCTGGCAAATGCTGAACACATAAGAATTTAGCATCATCAATTTAGCACTATCAAGTTCAAGCACCAAATTGTTCAAATCAGTGGAATATACTATCTGTATGTAATTCTGAAGTCAACTATGTTGATGAGCATTGTTCAGTTTTTAATAATGGGGGTGGATCTGTTTAGAAATTAAGTAAAGCCAAATAATCAAAAATTTATATGATATGTCAGCTTATTTCAAAAAAGCAGTTTGTTCTGCTATATACAAGAACAAATCTGAAGAATATGCACCACAATAACAATAATTTACTGGATCCTTTCTCTTTCATTAATTTTGACTGCTTTATTCTAACTAGAATATTTGTTTAGAACAGCTGTTCTTGCCTTCCATCTCAGTCTGAAGGCAGAAGTTTAAAGAATTCAACCAGTCCATTTTTTGTGATGCTMCAAAAGTGGAGCTCACTGCAACTTTTCAAGATTTGAAACATTTGCATCTCTCTAAGCTTAAAACATAAACAACAGTTACAGTTAAACTGTGAGAAACAGACCAAGGACACCAAATCCAATCTACAATTTCCACTTCCATATAATATATAATATAACCATATAATATAACCATATAATATCTTTAAAAATTTCACCCATCATGACACTAAAAATGCTTCAAGTACTAATTTTCCTATGAGCTGGATGCACAAAACATCTTTAAATGAATAGAAACACTTTTTTTTTTTTTTTAAATTCATTTACAGTTTACAGACATTTATTTTTGCATCAAGTTTATCCCTGTATTAGAGTAACTTTTATTTACTTAGAGCAATCCAGTTGGTTTGGATTTATACATGTATAAAAATAAATATGCATAAATTTGTGTGTGAATGTGTATCCTCACACAGATATCCCTGTACATGTGTGTGTACACATCCACACCCACCTTTCATACACACCCATCCTTTCAGGTGCTCAAGGCCAGGCTGGATGGGGCTCTGAGCCACCTGGTCTGGGGAATGGTGTCTCTGTCCATGGCATGGGGTTGGAACAAGATAACATTCAAGGTCCCTTCCAACCCAAACCATTCTGTGAGTCTATGATACACACACATGCACATACATACATATGTCTATATATGCACACATATATATTTTAAACTATTTTTACATATATAGTGACTATGTAGAATGGCTAAGTTGGAAAAGTCCTCTAAGATCATTGAGCCCAAGATATTGTTTTATACAACAGTATTGGCACTTTGTGCACAAGCATGTGTATATGGTTTATCTTGATGGCCTTAGAGGTTTTTTCCAACCTAAATGTTTCTGTGACTCCGTAATATATAAATACTCTGCTGTTGATCAGGAAAATGTGTTTTCTGTGAAGGAGAAAACAAAAGACATGGATAGATTTGCTTTCTTCCATTAGCACACATTRCAAACAAACAAATCTTTTCACAAATACAAACTCTGGCTTGAGCTCTGAATGTCACTGAAGTTTTTAGGATGGAGATGGAGCATTGTTTTCTAAGATCACTTAAAAAAACCAAATACTTTCATTTTCCAATTTATTTAAATTCCCCTTTGCAGTGTTTATTATTGTTAAATACCTGTACTCTGATCTAGGAAAATGTACCTTCTAGATRTGCAGTTTGAATGAAACAGAGAAGCTCCAGCAACAAACTTGAAATTTCAAATTTAAACACTGCAGGGTACAAAAACACTTCCAACAATATTGGCAAGAGTTTAGCTCTCCCTTACATTGTCAAAGACATGGTGTGCATGTCCATTCCCTAACACCTTTAAAAGGGGTCTGTAGCCAACTTGGTCCATATTCCAGCCACAGGAACCAACCACCTTTCTACACCTTGAACTTTTACAGCTCAACAGCTGCAGAGAGTGTTTTGCCTTCATCTCTTCTCATTTGGAGTGTCCATCCCTATTTTCCCACTTCTAAGCAAAAAAAAAAAAAAAAAGAACCACAATATGTATTGTTTGTATTGGTACCCCAGAGCTGTTTCTCAAGCTGGCAATGAAACTCTGCTCCAAAGGTAGGGTTTACAATAATCCAGTGGGGATGTGAATGACAGAATGCTACCAATAAGAATTCTCACTGTGAAGCTGCAGTGTCCTTACACAGGAAGGCTGGAAGAGAGCTGCTGTTACACTAAAACATCCCATAAAATCTTGAAAACATTGAACCCTTGAAGTCTGTTCCAGTGAGGAAGTTCTCCAGCCTGAGGTCATGACTGAGAGTTTCAAATAAGTTTTCCATATCATACTGGTATGGATGAAAATATTGTTACTCTTTTTTGCATTGCAGAAAATATTTATTACTTCACATCCTGGCACTCATTTGGAGGAATTTGTCTTTCTAATGGTTCTATTGTTTCCTTTGCTCTGCACATAACACAGGACTGGCATTGGTCTCCTCCTTCACTGCCAAGTCTATAGGCAGCTCCTACAATATTGCACAGACCGGTGTACAAAGCATTTGTACTGTAAAATGACCCCTTTCTTCCTGTAACAACTGRTTTTTTTTACTCCTCTTCACCTTCTTAATCCCTGGTACATAGATACACATTTGAGGTCTGGAAATAGCATATCTGTCTCAAACTCTAATTGCTCAGACAGAATTTGGAAGATCTTTCAGCTGGCATTCAGTCTATAGGTTTCCCAAATGCTTTCACATTCAGCTCAGCATGAATACACTTCTTCTTTAACATATTTTCATATGTCTTTCATTAATTTTATTGGAAGACAAAAATCTAAGAATTTGGAATTGAGACTCAGTAAAAAAAAAAAAAAAATGGAGTCTGTATTACATTGGTTTCATATCCAGAATTCTCTGTATTTGAATCTAAACTGAAAATTATGATCTACCACAGCTTTTAGTTATAATAGAAAAATTAGTTTATCCATTCAAAAGAACTTAAGGGTAAAAAGAAAAATTAGGTTCTGTCTCTTGAAATTTTGTGTAAATCAGATATTTTTTAATTCTACTCAGATCAAGGAAACTGAAAAGCTGGAACTCAGACTTSAAGCTTATATTATTTATTCCAGTACTAAAACATTTTAAAAAAACTCTTGTAGTCCAGGAGATTATGGAGAGTCAGGCCACAAATGGTATTCCTAATTTTTAACTGTTTAAGAGATTTAAGAAGCCCCAGAAGGAAAATGTTTTATAGTAGACTCTTTAAGATGAGTATGACACATGGCTTAGTTCAGATTTAATATCACAGTCCTGAGATACTGCTCATCACACTCCAGGGTTTTCAGGAGACAACCTCACGTTTCTATTCTTSATTTTTTTGTACCAAGCAAAAATATTTCAGACTACTCTGTTGTAGGACATCCAAGGTATGGATTAAAATTTGGAACTGAATTTGAAATATATGGAAATCATTGATATAAAGGAGTCCTCACAAAGTCACTGGAAATCTCTCAGCATAATTAACAGATTAATGTGAATTTAATAATTTAAATTGACATTCATCTTCTTACTAGGCCAATCTAAACCAAAATGAAATATTTTAAAATTAAATCTTTTAAAAATCCCATTTGCTTTATTTTAATGTATTTTTCATTGCTTGAAAAAGAAATGAGTATATTTACCTTTTCTAAATCTGGGAAAGGACATGATATAGTCCTYTCTTGGGAAATTGCTAAGAGGTTTTTGSAGKCACAAAAGGCCYAGTGAGTCCTTAAAGTACTAAAAGYCATCCTWGCTTTKAGATAAAAATCCTAGCTTTTCTGAAAAATTAAAACACTTTGAAGTTTTTACTCATATTAATCATACASAAAACAACCTGTACCAACTACAAGGAAACACTGTTAATATTTCTTTTCTTTCAAAGACGGAAAACACATCCAGAAACTAAATCCTTTCCATTTTGGTGTTGCACTTCCTTTCTTGCATTCTCCCTTTTATTACAATTAACGAAGGTTTGCAGTCTTGTGATTTCTAATAACATTTGTTGAGAGGTGTATTGTGTCAGTCCTGAACTGACTCCCTGTCTGCAGTCCAGCTCCTTCAGATTGGTGAAGCATCCGGGGGAAAAAAAAACGGGTCCATTTACCAACTATTCCCCTTCCTTGCTTATTTCCAAACCAAACCCACAACATTTTATAAGACCTTGGAATGCTTTTCATTTCATTTAAAACATGTGTAATTTTGCTTACTTTTTMCTCTGAAAGACCCATAAGAAAACAATTGGAAAAAGAGCCTGAAGAGAGATATGGTATTTCTTTGGCTCAGCTGTAAGCAGCAAAGAGCTAAAAATCTCCCAGATGCATTGGAAGGCAAGGTCAGGGACAAGGACAGTGACATTCATGTCACATATCTATGCAGGAATGACATAGTTTTCTAGAGAGAGTCACACTTTCTATACAGTCAATACCCATAAACAAGGTGGATGCAGCCCAGATTGGCTTTCTCCTTTAAGAAGAGATTAAGTGTTCCCTAAGTTTCTACTCTTCAAAGACTACAAACAGAYCTTGGTTAACTATCTCAGGTGTCAGTGGGGAGGCCACAGCTGTTAAGATAAATCCCATTCAGGCTATCTTCATTTCTTTGAAAATATGTATTGGTTTCTGTGTCCCTACAGCGAGGCTGAACTTAATAATGACAGCTTCAAAATCCCCACATTGCTCTGCAATGTGTAATATGTATAAACAATTTCCAGTAAAGCTGTATAGTTTAAATCAGCTTCAATTTGGGTATTCTGTCTTTAAAGGATGGAACTGATTCACAATGATATATTTTCATTGACCTTAGTGAGGTGAGGATGCCACCCACAGCTCTCCTGGGTGATTTTTTAATATATTCCAATTGAGCAACATCTTGCAAGTGTAATAAATAAAACTTATCAGTAAGTTGCAGCCAACTGTGAGCAAGCAACAAAGCCAAACATTCCAGTTTTTAGGGGGGTTAAATCTAAAGAGATCAATGTTTTTATTTCTACTCTCCCTCAACAAGGGCTTTCCTTTCAGATGGATTATGCAATTGTTGTTTTTTTTCTGTCAACTGAAAAGTCAAGCCTCTCCCTCCTTTAAAATTAAKTCTGAAACAGGATTACTTATGTTTGTTTAAAGCAGGGTGGGGATAGGGGTGGGGTGGGGGTGTGGGCGTGGTGGAGTTTGGGCTGAAATAAATATTTCCCTTGGATCTCTGTTGCATTTACCAGGGTGTCTYGGACTCACTTTTTCTTCTGAGTGTTGAGCTACATTTCCTACCTTCCAGAAAAGTGCCACAAATGCTAGATCATGGGTATTCTGTCACTCAGTATTATGAATGTCTTCTCTGACACATTTTGTCTTGAAAAAATTATGAAATATTTAGAAAGAGAAACCATTCTGAGGGAATACAGTAATGCTTAAGCTAACAACCAATTCCCCTTGGTTTTGCATTCTGTTGAAAATAAAGCAGTTTAAACATTAGAGTCAGGAGAAGAATCAGCTCAAGCTAGCAAAGAGCATAAAGGATAAAGGATTATTCTGAAAGGCTGAAAATCCCTGTTCAAATATCTGTAGGGTACTGGAAATACCTGGGAGTCATGAATGAATGGCTTGTATAAAAGACAAAGCATGAAATGCACTGCCTTCAGCACCCCACTTCCAAAGCTAGCCCTGATTTTATCCAGAAGAAAAATATTTGATAAACTCAGGGTCTGAATAGCTTTGGGACTAATGGCATTACATTTTTCAAGAAATAAAGTATTTACAGATGCACAGATGCATGTTCACACTTCTACATACTGTTTCCAGCTTTCGTTTGACATTCTGCTGCTGAAATGTGCTACTTAGGCAGATGCTTGWCATCCAAAGCTTCCCTTGAGATCTCTATTTCATAGTACATCAGATTTTGGCTGGGCCAAATGAGATTTCTGAGATCTAGTATTGTGAAATTTAGAGTTCTCTTTCTAAATACAGGTAGCCAGAATGGAGTGACCTGAATTAAAGGTCTTTTCTACAACCCCATCTTAAATATATTACTGCTGTACTTAACTGTTCTGGAAGTTTCTACCAGGCAGTGTTCTTTGGTTCCCCTAGCCAAGTGATTTAGTGTGGCTTGTGAGCAGCCTAATACTTTCCCAAAGCACACTGGTGAAACCACACTGCGCAGCACTTGAGGGACACTCCTCTTTCTGGCTCTGTTCTGTCTGTTCTCCCAACACACATTTACACTATGTGTGGGTTTTCCAGTGAAGAGTGTGTGAAATGACATTAGAGCTGTGTTGCTGAAAATGTGCAGGGTTGGAGGCTTGGTGGGGTARTATGAAAAGACAGTGTGGCATAAAGGGAGTTGAATCTGGTGCAGCTTCATCTCTGTGGTTTATTGGAGCAGCCCTGGAGCACTTCTCTTCATAATAAAGCAGAAAAATTGACAGCCTTACAGACTTTCCTAACTTTTTTGTTCCAAATAATAAATTTGATGAAATTACTTTGGATTTTTCTGGTACTGTGGATCAAGTTAGCTCATTCTTAACTTTATTTAGGATAATAGATGGATGACACACAATCTTGGAGTTTTTCAAAGCAACTATATGACTTCACAAATCTTATAAAAATTCACATTCTTCCCTATATATTACCTCTACACATCTTTGAAGATGATACCATCTGGCACTCTTAGGTGCTCTTGGTATGATTACAGTACAACTAGTTCCGCTTTCTAACAGTATGGTTTTGTCTGACATCTATTTCTTATAGGATTATAAACATCAGAAGGAGGGGAGCTTGATTACAGCATCAGGTACCACAGTGTAGTCCACAGCACAGCTGTTGACATCTGTACTAAATACCTAAACTGCTCTACATACATTCAGGAGAGGCATCCTGAACAATGTAAAGCACCTTGAGTAAATTTGTCCATTTCAAATAATTACCAGTTAAAGACAAAATCAATGTCAAACTCAGACAATTCTTGCACTGAGTGAATAAGTAGAAATAGTCCTTRATTTCTCTTATAGCTATTTTAGAATAGCTAAACTGCTACTGCTTGAAGTTAAAATAGCAAGGAAATTAAAGTGTGCAAAARGGCTTCCCTTCATTTCCATTTTTGCCTCCACCCTGCCCCCACCTTGTGCAAGAGTGGAATAAAGATGTAGACCCAKATTGGAAGAATATCCATACACACCCTGTGGAGATTTTGATCTGGCCAGACCCAACCCTTTCCCAATCTCTTGAACTACGAAGATGCAGGAGTTTGCCATTGCAGCTCAGTGATAACTGCAGAGGCTGAGCAGGTTTKGTGCAGAGCTGTGCTAGCACAGCTCTCTGACAGATTGGAGCTGGCTCCCATCCACCTACCCTGGAGTACAGACAAAACAAGTTCACATCTATCTGCACGTGTTCATAAAAGCCAACGCACAGCTGCACRGCCCAAAAGAGGAAGGGAGTGGCTCAGGCTGGAGGCTCACCCTGCTTCCTACACATTCACTGCCTAAAAAAGGAAAGGCAGCTCAATATTCCAGAGGAAAAAAAAAAAAAGCTCTGGCTTGACTTGTTTGATGACACAACAGACAGAAAGTTGTGCAAGAAGTTTCCCTTTCAGAGGGGTAGGGAGCTGCGCTTCCCTGCGCAGAGAGCCAGGGCTAAATGGCACAGCTTATCCTTCAGGGTATGATTGCTACATCGGGCTTTGAGCCTCCATTAGGTCAGCCAGCTGTGAAAAGAAGGAGAAAATGCTTGGTGGGAAGGGGAAAGAAAAGCAAAGCACTGTGCATATGTATTTGTCTCCATATTTCTCCCAAATGAACACTACAATTTTATTTMTTTCAGGTAGGAAGGAAAATCTGTTAACAATTTAGTTTTGTGTGTCTTGTCTTTGTGAATTCTATTTCATTCCCTGTAATGGTAGAATTTACAATAAACAGATTTTATATATARTTTTAATGAATTTCAGGTCACCTTCTTGGTCTCAGCTTTAAGTTTTCCAGCCAATTTAAACTAAACTCAAGGAAAAACAATATTATTGCTATTAGTAAAAGKAACACAAACAAAATTGCATCTGTGGAACAAATATATACAAATTTATTCCTTCTTGGCTTGTTTAAAAGCTATTTGAGCTTTAAAAAGTGTGAATGGAGTGAAGTTTTTATTAAGATCAGCTGCAGAAAGACAGAAAATGACTGAAAGAGCCTAATGTTCATGAGACTACAATTCCGTGAAAGACTGGATCAGTGGACAAGGGAAGAGCAAATGATGGGCTCTACTTTGACTTTTGTAAGGCCTTTGATAAGGTCCYCCACAGCATTCTTACTTCCACATTGACAAGATAGGGGCTTGATTAATGGAATATCAGATTGATCAGGAATTGGGTGCAGGGGCAAATTCAAAGAGCTGCAGTCAATGGCTCCATGTCCAAATGGAGATCAGAACCAGTGGTGTTCCTTACGGGTCAAGACTGTGCCCAAAATTGTTTAGTATGTTAATCCATGATCTACAGAGTGGGACCAAGTGCACCCTCAGCAAGTTTGCAGATGACAGCAAGCTGAGTGGTGCAGTGGATACTCTGTCATCTGAAACCTCAACAGGCTCAAAAAGGAGGCCCATGCAAAATTCATGAACTTCAACAAAGCCATGTACAAGGTGCTGCACCTGGTTCAGGGCAATCCCCAGTGACAATATTGCTGAGAGATGGATTTGAGGGTATTGATGGGTGAAAAAACTGGACATGAGTCAGAAATGGGCACTTGCAGCCCAGAAAGCCAACCATATCCTGGTCTGCATTACAAAAAGATTTCCAGCAGGTCACAGGAGGTGATTCCTCCTCTCTATTCTGTTCTTCTGAGGTCCCATCAGAAGTAGTGTTCAGTTCTGGGGTCCCCAGTACAAGCAACACATGGATCTGTTAGAGCAGATCCAGATGAGAGCCGYAAAAATATCAGAGGATTGAAGCACTTTCTGTGTTGAAGACAGGTTGAAAGAGTTGGRGTTGTTCAGACTGAATAATGCTCTGGGGAGACCTTAGAGCAGCCTTTAATATTATGAGGGCACATAAGAAAGATGAAGACTTTTAACCRAGGTCTCTAGAGGCAGAATGAGGCAAAAAGGTATTTAATCTAAGGAGGGTATGTTGAGGCTGGGCATAAAGAAGAAATGCTTTACTGTGAGGGTGGTGAGATACAGGAAGAGTTGCCGAGAGAAGTTGTTCAAGGGCAAGTGTTAAGAACCCATTCCTGGAAGGGCAGGTTGGGTGGGGTTTTGAGCAGCCTGATCTAGTGAAAGGTGTCCCTGCCCACGGCAGGGGAGTTGGAACAAGTTTACCTGTAAGGTCTCTTCCAACCCAAACTAGCCTGTGATTCTGATAAAAATGCAGCTCATTAMCTTAAGAAGGCAGCTTTTGTTCATCAGTGAAGATTTTGCTCAAGGAGCAGGCAATTAAAGTCAGCGCAATAGCTGAGTACAAAAAATTTACTGCAAGAATTGGTAATTTTTGTCTCTATGTCCTTGAATCAATTAAAAAGGTTGTTGTAGGTGCAACAGTTAGTCACTTGATTTCTTCACAAGATGATAAATTTGTTTAATATTGTGACTTGATGTCAAATAACAAGGGTTATATATTCTCATCAAGTTGAAGAGGTTTGAAGTCGTAATAATTTACAAATAACCTTTCCAAATTTTCTAGAAATTATATCAAGATTTATCACTTATAGTTCCAAGCAAAATGGAATTCCTTCCACTGCTGGACATAATTTATTATCCACAGAGGTCTGCAAATACTGAGGAAAAATCTTAAAAATAAAAAATGTGCTTGTACTTCTTGAGGTTTAAAACCTCAAGAATTACCAGAAGTAGGGTAAAAAGCAAAAAAACCCAATGGAATTTAAAATGTTTGACTTTCTTTACCCATACTTTCTTAGATTTTTTCTCTCCTAGTTTATGTGAATGATTATTTTTAATTTCTTTATTTTATTTTGTCTTTAAATAAAAAAGATTTTGTAGTCTTTTTTATAAGTGTGTTGTCTTACTGACCTCACCAGCTTTGCAAGAATGCATCATTGGAACCATATATACTACTCATTGTATAAAGGAACATTTATAAAAGAGAAATCAAAACTATTTCTCTTTTGCCACTCCTGGAGAAAAAAAAGCTTAAATATCCACCAAAGGCATAGSACATACCTGAAAGACTTCTTTGTCAGAACACTGACTGTTTCTAAAGGCAAGTTCTTAAGAAAAAGAAATTTGCAACTTAACATTGTTCAGAAGGGTAAAAACAGATGTAGAAAAAAAATGTAAAAAGTAATTTTGAAAGGGACAGAAAACACAAAGAGCTGTCTGTTATTTCTTGCTGTGTCTGTGATCGTTGAGGCAGTTTTTGCTTCTTGTTTTTGGTCAAGATTTCAATCAGCTATTTTTTCTTTTATATATCATACACCAATTATAATCAGCTCCAGATCTCTGACTTGGCAAYAGTTTTCTAAAAATACAACATAAACAAAAGACAATACCATTGCAAGATACTCAGTAAGTCTGGTGTGATTTAGATCCAGCTACTCTACTGCTGTCTGGAGAACAACCACTATGTTTTCTATTCTGAATTCTTTGTAATCAGGAAACCTTGCTTGAACACTTCTTTAAAATGTACTTTTACATTTACTTTAACATGCCCTTTTACATTAGCTATTCTCTGCAACAGATTCTAACAACAATTCTGCATGATGATCGTCAAAGGCTTTGAGTGAGGCCACCTTGTATTTAGCTTTAATTATACAGAAAATTAGCATATTGTTGATTAATCCCTGCTATGCTAATACTGGGAACAGAAGAGTTTACACTACTGCTAAAAGGTAAAAAACCAGCCAGGATTGAAATGAATCATCAGGTCAAAAAGAAAAGACCTGGTCTTTTGTTTTTATGTTCAACCATAAGGGTTTTTTCTTTCTGCCAGGATGCATTACAGCTTACAGACATCTCAGTGCTGTTTTTTTTTTTTTACTCTTGTTGTAGCTCTCTCTACTTGAGTAATAACACACAAAGAAAGCCAGATTGGTTTCTGGATTAATTTTATGAGACACTGAGCTTGCTACAGAAGATGTTGGGAAGAGGACAYAGCTTTTCTAGTGTTTATCAATATAAGCTGAGGGAGGACATTAGATATTAAAATACCTGTGAAAAAATGAGGGTTCAGGGCACATCAGTAAAGATATGGAGAATACTCAGTATTTGATCCTAAAATTGTATTATGAAAGGTCGTGTAACAAAAAATCAGTTGTAGTATAGGGCTTGTTTTTCCTTGCCTTTTTTYTAGTTTCCTTTTCTATAGTGCATCAGTTCCACTAGGAAGCTCAAAGCAGCCTAGCAACAGTTAGTACACAATGTATGTGTGGCAGAAGCAACACATTCCAGTTGTTACRATTTCTGGGATGAGGCCACGAGAAAGAAAATATGCCCAGATCACTGCTGAGTGAGTATGAAGCGGCTATTCACAGCTCGGAATGTCAAAAGAGCCAGAATAACCTCTGCAGTCTTGTCAGCTGCTTTATAAGGTAAAAAATTCCATATCAGCACCTTTTCTGTGCCCTTCATCACCCTACCATTATCTCCTACTAAAGAAGCAGCACAGTAATTCAAGCAAACTTTTAGACTTTAGCATATWTTTGCATATGATGAATTAGAAATTGTAAAGATTAAGGATTAGCTTTGACTGAAGCTGTGGAAGCTATGAAGCTGCAGATACTGTGAAGCACAGCATTCCTCCACAGGAGAAGAAGCCCTTGGACAGGCTTTGGAAGTGCAGAGATATTTGGAGTTTCTGAGCACATCCCTAACTAGCAGAACTGTAAAGAGGAGAGAGGAGAAAGTCCCTGCCTCTTTCAAAGAAGATTTTCTGTTTGGCACCCTGCTCAGAGGCAGACACAGCAGTGTGAAGTAGCTGGAGGGGGATGTGAGCAGAGAGGAAGGAAGACCCAACCTTTCAGTCACCCACACAATACATGATCACCAGGTATAGGTGCAATTCCCCAGATGCCTGAGAACTTCTCCACTTGGTCCTCTGAAAAATGCCCAGATGAGCTCTTCTGCTTACACCTTGATGAGGTTAAAGTGACTTAACAAGTCAGTTTTTGGTCTTGCTCTGCTGGAAGAATCATCAGGGGAATCATTCTCATCACCCCACCTTAATATTTACCTGGAAAGGGTGAGGCAAAAAGGCAATTAGAGTCAGAGAGAGAAAGAAGGTACTTTCATTGCATTGCCCCAGACYTGTTAGCAGGATTAGTAGTCAGTAATAACCCAAGAAAAGCACATGGAAGAAGAATACAGACATATGAAGAATAAATTAAAGAATAGCCTCCCAAGAGATATTAGATTCAAATTCCCTGTGCAGTAGAATATAAATATACTGAGATTAAATACTTACAGTAGTAAGRATCAAACACCAAGGTTTATAACACACTTTTGGCAGAGAAAGGTGAAAACAGATCAATGCCTGGTGGCCTACAGATGCCTAGCAGGAYGGTCCTATCTTCCAATGAAATCAGGATAAGTCAGAAACCTCTGAAAATCCCATTAAGTGCTTTGGTAGTAACTCTGCATGTATACATAGCATTTGAAAATCTCTCAGCTAAATCATCAATCAAAAACCACAAGATAGCAGACTGAAAATTATTACCATTCTCACCACAGTTTCTATTTCATCCAGGAAAAATAAAAAATCAGAAATATGAAAAATAAAACATTACCATTTTAAGAGTTTGTAATGACTCAAAGAATTTCACATCTGTGTTTTAGAAAAAAAAAAAAAATATGTACTATATCCCCAAAAGCWAATAAAATACAAAATGGATATACAAAAGCATTGAAGCACTTTCAATATTTTTACAAGTCTGCTTAGGGTTCATTAAACTTAGCTTACATGACAAAGTTCAACAGAAACTTATTGTGACCCTAATTATTATTAGAAAAAGAGCATGGCCTTTTTTTTCTGTTATGAGTGGCAAATATCAACATAGATGTCACTGGTCTTTCCTATCTGTGTCATAGCCAGCCTCCCCACACAGTTACTGGATGCACTGTTTGATGCTGGGCTCAGTCATTTACCCTTCAAAATTCCCAGCCCCAAATAAAAGCACACCACTTGCATCATAGGATCAGTGACTCATGCCATAAAATCAGCTTCCTCTTTATTTGGACATTGAACAACTGGCTTGACCCAAGATGTAACTGTTGCAAAAGAAAAAAAAACCCAGCCATTTCCCTTAAGCAAAAAGAGAGCTGGTAATAACAGACATCAGCTTAAGTGGGTTAACAGGGTCACAGAACCATTTACGTTTTGTTTGGTGTGTGAGTTTTTGAAGTTCTGTGTAGCTTTTAAAGGAATGCAATTATTGTACTAGCAAAGGAGGAGACACAAACCCATCAACATTTACACAAACAATGGGTCTGTTASCTAAGAGAGTTCAAAAACCTCACCTCTTTATGTTGGAAACTGAATTATTGACTACAAATAAATTTGCTGTCAAAAGCACAGGAAGCAAGCAATTTCGAATATATCGCAGATGTAACAATCAATACTCATTTTAACCTGACTAGACACCAATGCTTCAGATATTCAAASTGATTTTGAATTACTGTTTGAATTACTGATTTTGAATTACTTATTTTGAAATTCAATTTTATTTTAACTTGTGAAGGTTGTCAYTGATGCCAAATCAAATATCCCAGCTATTTCTGCCACTCCTCTCTCCAGACTTAGGTAATGCCCTGCATGTTTTATCTCTGCTCTTCAGCGTATCCATAAATATTCAGGAGACAAACTTCTCTTTTTCTGTTACCATTATGATTTTCCTTTGCTTACACCTTTACAATCCCATTACCTTCACACACATCCTCAGACACAGCTGTGCAATGACACTGAGGATAATGTCCATGACATGCCAACTTATATAAAAAAGCATCTTATTTATGAAAAGGCAGAAATGTAAATCACACTCCTTTGGAAAACAAAAAGAAACACAAAAAACCCTGAAATTATCATCTCAAAGAGGTAAGGATACACAAATCTAATCCCAATGAGAGATAATTATAGGGCTGGACCACCACTTCCATGAAGACAGGCTGAGAGAGTTGAGCTTGTTCAGCCTGGAGAAGGCTCCAGGGAGACCTTGGAGCATCTTCCASTATCTAAAGGGRGCCACAAGAGAGCTGAGRAGGGASTTTTTACAAGGSCATGTGGTRACAGRACAAGGGGGAATGGCTTCAAACTGCAAGACAGCAGGTTCAGACTAAAACTAAGGAAGAAATTCTTCCCTGTGAGAGTGGGAMGACAATTGAACAGGTTGCCCAGAGAAGTTGTGGATGCCCCATAGGCCAGGTTGGACAGGACTTTAAAGAGACTGGTCTAGTGGCAGCTGTCCCTGCTCATTGCAGAGGTTTGGAACTAGGTCTTTAGGGTCCTTTCTAACCCAACCATTTTATGAATACATGATTCTAGGAATGTCAAGTATTATATAGTTTATTCATATCAARCCAATGCATTCAAACTATGCTCAGAAGCATACAATGCTGCAGAAGGATAGTATCAAGAGACAAAGTTTGTTCTCTATAAAAAGGAAATAAGCACAGCTACAGATTTAGCAGAATTAATAACCTATTTCTGGAAAAGAAGGGGGACTCAGTAAAAATTAAATCCTTTGCAAAATAAAACAGGAACTACTAATAACCTTTAAGCTTTAAGTTATTGCTGTAATTTTTCATAGTGAATCAAACAGAATCTCCAAGCAGAAATGGGCTTTTAGCAATTGACAGACACCTTGCTGCCAAACATTTCAAAGAATGCACATGGTTGGGCATAGACGTGTATGATAAAACATCTTGAAATATTTTTACATCTCTACCAGACAGATAGGAATTGAGTGTGTAGAACTATAATTTTTCCACCCAAGGGCTGCCTGGTACAAAGAACTGTCTTTGTCAACAGAAAAATTCCAACTTGAAAGTTCAAACCCGTATCAGTGCTTGCTGCCAGCACTCAAAAGTGAGAAATGCAAGAGTTAGACACAGCACTGGAGTAAGAGTATATTGTAAAACTACTCCTTTTTGTTCACCCCCAGCATTGCCAGCACTGGAGCCCAGACTGCCATGGAAACCTGTCCTGASTCAGGCAGGGGAAAGCTGCTGGTCTGCTCTCACAGTCAGGGACAGATCCCCTTCTCCTGCACCATCAGAAATCCAAATACATCCCTCTGTCTTTGATGCAATTCTTAGGCCTGTACCTGGGCTTGCTGAGAAATTTTGGCCTGCAAGATCTTAGATGCTATTTTGGTAGTCACAAGGTTCCAGAGGTGGCTTGTACAAAAGGGTACATGTTTTTAAAAACTGTGGCCATCTCCTAATATTTTATTATATCATGGCAGTGTTTTATACAGTAGATATTTTTTTAAAATTTCAAAAATTATGTGAAATATGTCTGTTTCCACAGTCCCAATAGATCTCAAAGGCTCTAAAAATCATACCCAGACTTCATTAGGAGTAAACTGACATCACCCCACTGAACTTGCTTACTGTACTATCCACAGTTAAGATACTCAGACCTGCCAATACAGGAGATACAACCCATCATCTGCAAATCTTATACATCCACTCATGAGCATGTAAAAAAATCTGCCACTACATGGCAGGAGAAGTGATTTAATTCTTTTTCCTATACAATTATGTGAAAGTTCCACAAATTACCTTCATTTTGATGTGAGGATTCCTACTTCTTTATAATAGATCTTTGTTCTGACATTCCCTTGCCAAAAGCTCAGTTTATGAGCTGTATGAAAAAAGTCTTTATTCTTTCATACTCAAATTACACAATGTCTATTGTCACAGCCTATGATTCTAAGCCATTCAGTTGAACCTGTTTATCTGTTTGTATATTAGATATATGAGAAAAAAAATCCCTGTATGTTTTGATGCCTTATACAAAGTCAGTGCATTACACTTAATAGTTATCTAGGAGATCTCAGTTCTGTAGTTGTGCTTTCATTCTCAGGATTTCTGCTGTGTTGGAGTTCAGCCACATACATGGCATGAAACATAAATTTTTCTAACTTAGCACACCATTTTTCTGGGAGGAGGTTTGAAAAATATTGTATCCATACCAGACCAGAGGGAAAAGGTTAGCACCACTACAGACAGTACTTTCAATTAGTTGGAATTTACCTAGGACCATAGGGCTAATTTCTCTGTTCTTGCTAATCACCAATTTGGCTAAGTGCTAAGCCCTGCAATTTTGCAAGTCTTCAGATGTTGCAGAAGTGTTTTCACTTCTCAAGATCAGACCTTAAATAAATTATATGGTACTTAATAATAGCACATGATCAACTTTATGTCTCATCCAGCTTTATGGATCATCACCAAACTACCAGAAGAGAGTATCATCAATTTAATTACTAAGTTTGAAGAAGACTTACTTATTAATCCTCATTTTCAGAGCTCCCATATGTCTGCTTGCTCTGTGAGTTAATATYCCCAGGCATGTCATGCTAGCTTCTGTAACTAAATCAGTCCTCTTAAGACAACAAAATGAAATGCTAGAAAAGTGATCCCTTTCCAAATGAAAAACTTTCTGGTCACACAAATCAAGACACAAGATTTTACCCCCAATTTACACCTCTTATTTTTCTCTAAATTCCAGATAAATAGGAAATCCATATTCTTTCATGGCAGCATCATCATGGCAGCATCATTGCAGGGATGTACTTCTAGGACATATCATTTTCATCACATGTAAAATCAGCCACACTGCTCTGAGAGTCCATCTGCCCAATAATGTCTCCAGAAATGTCCACCTGTGCAAATAGCAGGGAAAAGAGAATCAGACAAAGCTGCTATGATATTTTACCCATAATAATTCTGTTTGCCTCAATCTACTTTCAGATTTATTTATAAATGCTCCTTCAATCTATCTGTTAATCCATATAAATGTTTTGCAAACAAAGCATCTTTTGGCAAAGAACTACACAGCCATAAAACCTGTTGCCTGAAGAATTGCTGCTTTTTGTTTGTTTTGAAATTCTCTACCCTGAGATGGTACTAGACAGGGACCATCTAATGAAGTTTGTACTGGAAAAAACACGGAGAGATCCCTATCTGCCTTCTCTATGGTGCTAATTATTTTGCTGATCTTTATCATAGTCATAAACTTTCTCTTCTGTAGGTTGAGGACGTCCAACCTGCTCAGCTGTTGCTTTTGTGAAAGTCACTTGACATCYTCATTCAACCTTACTGCCTTGTTCYTTTTTTTTKKGGGGGGATACCAAGGTAAACTTGTTATGAAACAAGGAATCATGCGCTAGCTTAATCATGATTTTTTAGTTAATTTATTTTCCTAAAAACTCCTCATATTTTATTTACCTTCTTGACCACTGACAGACTGTGAGCTCTCGTTTCCACAGAACTTTTGTATCAGTGAGGTTAAAAGAATTATAGAAGTAGTTCAGTGTATTTTAAACCTGTGAGACTACTAGAAGTCACAATATGCTAAGCCATCCCAAGAGTAACTGCATGACTTTATAACAGAGATTTCATTGCTGAATTTATCTGTCATGCTTCAGAGATGGGAGAGAGACATTCAGCTGACAAAGGAGTTATCACCTACAGCAGCTCAGGTACTGGAGTACTCATATCTGGCTCTATTCAGGTGGCCCTATGAAGAGGATAAGGTAGCATTAGAACTTCCCTATAAATATTGCCTGGYAAAAGATATTTTTCTATGACACATTTGTACAGTTATATGGAATCCCCATTTACAACTGCCCTGGCTGTATTTTCTAAGAAAAGTACCAAGAGCTGGCTTCTACCTCTTTGCCTCAAGACATCTGAGGAAAACAACAGTGCTCTCAGCAGTTTGAAATTCTGGAATGTTCATTGTTGGAGCAAAAGCTCAGCCAAAAACTGGGAGAGAGGTGTAGGAACTCAATTGAAAAGCTTCCACATTAACAAGTCAGRGGATGTCTTGATGTGACTAACTTCATGGGTGTTGCAGGACTGTGCTGGTAGTCACTGGGTTCCTATGTTCCACTGTTTTATTTTTAATTGAAAAATGTACTTTTTATAGAAACTTTTTATACTTGAATTCAGAACTCCATTGAGCCAAATTGTAGCCACAGTGCCAGAGTCTCCCATTCTATGCTCCTGTATTATTTTCCTAGACAATGAAGGCATACATTTATGTCATTTCTCAGAGATGTTGGTCTTTTCCTTTCTTATGTCAATTAGAATTGAGGAGAAAGAGTAGACACTTGCTCTTGCTGTAAGGGAGAATGGAGATGATTCCTGCGCCATCTGAATATTTCACTGCCCTGCTTTTAGTTATAGCTCCTCCAAAGCTCCAAAAAGAGTTTTTGGCAGGAATTACTGTTCCCATGCAGAGGGTGTGCAATGTTATCACTCCTCATTAGATTCTATTGATTCACTTTGGTTTAAAAGGAACTGAGGATGGATACTGATCACTTTAAAAGAGAYCAGTGACATACTTTCTACTTTCACAGATAATAGTGTAACTATTATAGTCAATAGTGTAAAGACTTTTATTCAGGGCCTGAGAATATAGTCCTGAGAAAATGAAATATGAACAGGCARAAATGTAGACTTTTTTTCCAAAGGAGGAAGAAGTTCTGAGTACTGTAAAAATAAAATAGCTGCATAGAGCAATTTACATTGGCTTATTAAAGCCAGCATTTAAATTGAGGGTGAATGTGTTTAAAGTACTGTAAGAAAGAGCAGGAATGCCAGTTGGATAACTAATTTTAGYTGGAAAACCAGAATAAGGTGTAGTTTGAAGAGAAGATCAAAGAGAGAGACTTATAGAAATTGTATGGTGTACTGGCTACCAGCACAGGATGTTGCCATCAAGGCAACCAAAGTCAAGGACACAGTGCAATTACTTAAAAACACAAATGGATCCAGCATGTTCCTTCTTGGCATTCAGAGCTGTCTCTAACCCTGTAACTCAGGCTGGAAGTGAACTCCTATTAGCAGGAAAAGTAGAGAGAGAAAAACCATAGCAAGCTTTGCAGATCTGAATGTCTTTATCTTCATTAGTGAAACTTGTCAGCCYAGTAAATTTATTCCAGTGCATAAATGACTGAGCAAACCTTACAGTAAACAAAGTGGGAAGAGAAGCACACGATATTGCAGAAAAAGTGGTTGYCTGCTTAAGAGAGATGGCTTTGTTTCCCTGTCACATAAAATGTCAGTGGAAAGGTCTCTTGCATTGAGGAATAATTATTTTTTCCACAATAACTTTTAGATCAGTATGATCATAGAACAAAAGGCCTGGAGGACTCACCCTGCCAAGCTTCTCTAATGTCCTGTGTCTTCTATAGAACACAGGCCTTGGGATATTTGTTTAATAACTATGTGCAGAGCCCTAACACCAGGACTACAATTYTAATCTCACAACATATTGAAACAAAACCAGATTTTGATTCTTTATAAGGTTTATGATTGAGTTGATTGCATTTACAGATATTACTGATAAACATCAGAGAATGAGTCATACAGTCTTCRAGCAATGATACTATAATGATCAGCATATACATGATAATAGGAATACAGGCTGCATCTTTACCTACTTTTTTCTGAAATTACAATAAGCCTTGGCATCTTGGTCCAGCAGTCATTCAAGCTGGYACATGTAGCACCAGCAAATTTTGTCTGTGATAGTTTGTACTAAAAGACATTTGCCTGGTTAGATTGCTGTCAGCATTATCATTCATTTACTGTTTATCCCAGATCTGTTTGCAAACACTGCTGAAAAAGTCAGTCAGGTTTAAAACAACATGTATTCTTGTAATAAAATAAAATAAATCATCATGGTAAGTATTTTTTTCATGYCTAATTGGCATGCCCTCAAGGACTTTAAAATCTTGCTAGTGCAGTTAAATAACTGAAGGTTTGGTCTTTAAYAACTCTTTTTCTGCTCTGGGAAGCACTTAAATGTTGTGAGCCCTCCACTGATTTCAGGAAGATTGCTGGAGTTATTAATCACAAGTCATATTTTTATTATGACATCTGTCATTAGATAATGACAGTATCTGCAGGAAGGACAAAATTTTCTGCAATGGTTGTAAATAAATTGAACACAGACTTGAAGAAAATTCAACTGGCCCTTGGTAAACTGGAGCATCCTTAGGATGCCAGTGCTGTAGGTGATGCAGTTACTCATGAGTATTTTGGCCAAAAGGAGGCATGCAATTTGTGAAGTTTCAGGTACACATATCATCCTGCCATATTTCCCAGTTCCAGGTTCCACATAGCCTCCTTTTCATTTCYTTATTTTCTCTGCCTTGGAAGAGTTCTTGTACAGTAGGACATATGAACATTTGTTTTTTTCCAAAGGCTCAAAAAATGCCACATTCACTTCCAAACCTATGTCTCTTCTCAGACAGCAGTGCAGTGCAGTGCTGCCAAATCCAAGCTTGTGGGCTAGTTTCCTTGTTTAACAAAGGTAACCTGAAACTCTGTAAATCTTGTATAAAGCTAACATCTGCATTTATTCAGCTGAAAATGATATGCACAAGGTTAGCTCCTAGCTGGTGTAAACATGGACAGCTTCTCTGAAGTTGCTGAGGATTGCATCCACTGACACAATCTAAACATATGGTATATATTCATCAGTTCACCTCCCTAACACAAAGTTGGCCAGATTGCCAGTGAGGTTTTCATTCATGGAGTACTCATACATACTCTTGTGCTATGAACAGCAGCCCTCAATTTTAAATTCAAAGACATATTTAAAAATGACTCTCAGAAAATTTAACTTTAAAAATGACTCTCAGAAAATTTAACTATCTGCTGCAGCAGCTTTTTTGTGTAGATTGTGCAACTCTGTTGGCTTTTTCTCTCCTGCTTCATGCCCACTTAGTCTTGGATTCAGAAATCCCCCATTGTTGTTTGTATATGAAAGAGAAAATCTTGTTTTCCCCTGCCCCACACACTGTCCTAAGCTTTGCTTCACAGACAGTAGCCATGACCAGAATTGATCAAAGTTTGACACCTCGATCCTGACTAAAGGCAAGCAAGCGCAAACAGTTCTAGAAAATAGGACAGACAAAGGGGATTAAATGGCAGACATGACTACATAAAAGGGAATTGCAAAACCAGGGGCAGATAATTCTTTCTGAGCAAAGTGGAAGGACAAGGGGTGATCAAGGAAAGGATGGACCAAAACTGCAGTAAGGAAACTCCAGTTCAGGCAAGAGGAAAAAATCTTTGCTACAAGGGTGCCCATGAGCACCTCTCTGAGCAGGCTGCCAGGTGACTGAACATCACTCCTTGGAGATTTTCAAGAGCTGATGGGATAAAGTGCAAAGTGATCCTACTTTGASGCTGGATTTAACTCTGGAGTTAGCCCCACGTTTAATGGGGACTGAATGAGATTAAATAATTGCAAACCTAAAGCACGCCACAACTCTGCACTTTAGTTAAATTCACTTTTGATGTGACAAAAGTTGGCAACAAGATAATTCCAGTGACTGCAGGTGAGTAGTATTATACTAACATGAATAAAATTTACAAAGCAACCTGTGCACTCCTTTATGACAGATTATATTATGCATGATAGATTATAATTTAGTATGATATAATGATATAATATATAATATAATTTTTTAATTTAAGCAATCCCCAGCAGATACAAATATTTACATRATGCTCTGATAAAACCTACAACTTAGGCAGACATGAATAAAGAAAAAACACTTTCAGCTGTTTCCTATAGAGTACAAGTTTACTAATGTAGAGCAACAGCTTTGATAGCTTTGGAGATTTTGTTTCACCCTCAGAGAGAAATTTCTAAAGAAAATGTTGACCTTAAAGAAAAGGGGCATGAAACAGTATTGAAAGAATGAACATTTTAGTGTCTGGGATTCTCTGTATATTTTAAATACCAAAGGATTTKAAATTCTTTTGATTACAGATTAAAAAAATGAAAGTTTTATTGGTCATTTGATGTGCTTTTTAGATCTGCAAATGCTAATAAAACATACTTTAATTCTAATTCTCTGGAGCTTGTGATGATAACTAGATATTATGTTTGTGATTTTTTTCAGAAAGTGAACTCTTACCCTGAATTCCCTTAGATGTTATTTACAGTTTATTTTTTACTAATAACAGCTAAGATGATATAGCCTCTAAAAGGAATCTAAGTGATAAAAAAACCCCAAACCCAAATCTGTTTGATTCCCTCATACTAAAACATCCYATATAAAAATGGCTTTTGTTTAGACTGTGCGGGTGGGGGGAGCTGCTCACTGAAGGCAGATGATCTGTATACAAATTCTCTGTTTCTATGCCATAAAAAATTACTAACTCCATTTATGGAAATCACATGTATCTCATGTATTACAATTGTATAWAGGGAACATAAAAACCCCCTTAAAAGTTAAATCACTCTCTTTTGATTGCGACTTACATCACCCTGCACCTGTGTAAACCACCAAACAAGGTGTGAAGTAGTCAGCAGAGATTTCAAAATACCTCCTCATTAACAAAGATGCTTTAAAAGATTGTTGCCCAAAAGTAGTTTCTATGATAAGAATATAAAATTAGCATCTTTAAATATTTACAAAGTGACGTGTATTTTAAAACCACCTAGGAAATCAACATCCTCCCTAAGATGCAAATAGCCTGACAAACTATTCAGAATGAAAAATGTATTCAACAACTTGAGCATAATTTTCTTTTCAAGCACCTTTTGTGAATAGACTTGATTTTTGACAATGCCTTCATTATTCAAAAATATTTTAACCAGTCATCACCCAAAGATGAAGATAAGCATGAATGAGGCTGTTTGASATGGCTCACAAATATCTATTTGCACTTTAAAAGATTGGGGGATTATTGCATATCAGAATTGTTCTTTGAATGCTTGCAGACAGACTTTGAAATATGATAGAAAATAGTCTCGATAAATACTCGTTTTTTTCCTACAGTGACCCCTTCCAAGTTTAGCCAGGTTGCTAACTTCATGCCCTGTCTGGATTTGAAAAGATGTCTCACACAAATACAGCAAATGTGAGACACTGTCTCTGACAAAGTAGATTTGTATGACATCAAAAACACAGCATACCACAGGTATGCTCTGGTGGATGTTGCTGATGGCTTCTTAAAAGCTTTTCAGCTTTCCTTGAGTCATAATGGATTAGCTTTCAAAAAACACCTAAAATAAATATAGCATTAGGTGAAAAAGACATTGAGAGACAGATCCTTTCTGTAAAGATTCCCATTCRAATAGAAAAGCTGGAGAAAACATGTAGTGAGGGAGTCCCCTTGTCTCCTTTTCTGTGGGAGGTAAAGCCAAGGCACACAGGAAGGGAGGTGAAGTTGTGACACACAGGAATTAAACATCAGAATCACAGAACAAACTTTGGAGTTGTACATTTGTAGCAGGTCTTTGCAGGGGTGTGGGTTGGGGAAAAGCTTGTTTATTTGTTTGTTTGCTTGCTTTTAGTCCAAAACCATAGCAGCGAATAGAAGATATAGAAGATACTTCTTTATAATCTGTTTTTTTTTTTAACCAGACCCAGACTGAATAAAACTAGTTCCCTCAACCAGGTAGAAACAGGAGAAYGGGACACCTGGGTACAAGTCTGAAGCCTGCAGAAGGCTGCAKCTTGCCTTTAGATCAATGGCACAGAAGAGACTGAAGGAAAGTGTAAAAGTGTATCTGCTGGCCTATGGAAGCCACTCTTAGAGTGATGAAAAATATTTTCTTCTAAGAAAGTTACARCTCTTTCATACATGAAAGTTTCATACATGAAACTGCCTGTTTCCAAGACAATTTTAATAAAATGCCTAAAAGAACATTTCACAAAGCAGTTGAGGGTTTAAAGGTAGTAGGAAAAAACCTTGAAATGTGTACTACACTGAAACCTGTAGATAATTTGTGTTCCCAGGATGCACAATGTTCCTGATAGAGAAATTAAAACTACAGAATACATTTTGTTACAATTATTACCATTAAAAGATAATGTAAACCTGCTAGCAGTATAAAGGAGATTACCTGGCAGAAGTCTCCCTGCTCCCAAGCAGGTACAAACAATAGTGGACACCCATCTCCAGCTGAGTTCCACTTGCCATTTATTGCTTTTTATCTTCAGGTATGTAGGTAAAAATGAGAATTTCTGCAGTATCAACAAAGATCAGAAAAAAAATACAGGAAGAATTTTGGAGGAGCAGCTGCTGGTATGTATGACAAATAAAAATCATACAGTTTTGTTCAGGCATGTATGTAAATCCACACAAGCAGCTCCACTAGTCATTCCASAAGTGGAGAAAGGACAGCACTCCCAAAATCAGCCAGTCATGGAGCTGTATGATTTCAACCTGTTCCAAATAAAGACACCAGCTCGAATGCTGGAATTTATCTGGGCTCTAGTCCATCATTCCAAGTATTTGTTATCTGATGAGTTTTACAAAACTCCTGTCATTTTCCCTAAAGCAGAAGGGAGAAARAAGTTAAAAAATCTGAGGTTGCAGATGCAGAATTTAATTGATATGATTTTCATCTCTAACAGCAAGGATTCCATTATTGACACTGAGATATTACTGCCTTCGGGAGTGTATTGAATTCTTAAAAAAAATATGCAGGTGTTAACACAAATTATTTGTAAGTTCATAACTCAGTGGATTTACTGGCTTGATCAGAATAATATTTTTCAAGCCAGCTGCAGTTCTGGCTTTTCAACTCTTAATGTAATGTCCATGCAGTGATGAAGTGGATTGAAATTCAAAGCACATAAATCTTTCCCTTACAGGATTCTTTCAAAAGTAATTAATAGGTCTCCATAAAACTGATGACAAAATGACCAAATGACAGATGCACAGATGACAAAATGCACAGATGACAAAATGCACAGATGACAAAATGACCAAATTCAGTTCTACATTTCAACTACCAGTTTCTGCAAATAGCAGATAACTGCTGCATCTCTGCACATTTCTGGTAAAAACCAATGGAAAAAAAAAGAATTGACAAGCTGGAGAATACCCAAAACATATCTGAAAGCAATTTGTATTCTGCTTGTCACATTGTTTTTCCTTATAGCTGTCAGTAAAAGGGATTTAAAGGTAGTGATCATGTGATATAGTACATYATTCCAGGAAACAGGACAATGAAACACATCCTTTGTGATGCTAAATAATAATAAATCAGAAAATTCTGTTCTGAGAGACTCAGAATTGAAAGGATGCATTGGTGATAGGGTGGATGAGGATGACACAAGAAAATCCTGGTCTAGAGACACTTTTAATACCTGRCAGAAGAGGCACAGGGTGAGATGCTGACAATCCCTGCACAGGACACCCAATGTGTGCAGTCCTGAATCCATCTCTGTTCAAGAGCACAAATGCAGCTTGCATGGTAACTCTCTTTCAGGGCTCTGAAAACTCCACTTAGTGTCTACTTTTTGTTTGTTTCTTGTTACAGAATAAAGATTTTCTTTTTTTCTGGGAAACAATCCAACATTCATCAACATTAGCAGAAGCCATTACATTATATTTTAGGATATAAGTTCTACTCTGAATTTTTTGGTTGGGAGTGGAGAAAAGACAATTCTTTTCCATCCCAAAGGTTTCTCAGATCTATATTTGATAGGGCCCATCTCTGTATTCCTCCCATTCTCACAACGTACATCACTCATAAAAAATGTTAGAGGCTCAGGATTAAGTACTTTTCCTTTTTTTTTTTACTCACAGCAGGAACTTAAGGATTTGTGTCCTTAGTCTTACACATGTTCTAACTCTTTAACTTCCATTTTCCTAGAGGGCATGAACGAGTGCTTAATGCTAACCCTGCCTTGGCACACTTCCTGAATGGTGTCCATAGGTAGAAACGCAACCTTTTGGCTTTCTTGTCTTAGGTGGTAATTTCCAGACTCCAAAAGCAGTACTTTGCCTCTTCTTTGGTCTCCTCTTGCATCTTCAGACTATCTAGGAAAAGAACACAGGACAGTGAACTATCCCCATCCCAGTAACTTCTTTAAAGTATTCCTAATTAAAGAAGTATTCATATTTTTTTTTACTTCATTGGTTCATGAGTGTGGATAATTCCTATGTCCTATAATGTATGTGTGTATATTGAGATGCATTTTCTAGTCTAAGTGCATGAATAATGCCCTCTTATGGCAAAATTTAGAGATTTACAAAAATTTATTTAGTCTAAAATCATTTACAGGCTAAATTGATGTCCAGGAAAACAAACAAACAAACAAACAACCAGCCAACCAACAACAAAAAACCCMAAACAAYACTTATCCAGAAAAGAAAAGAAATTATAACAAAAATTATGCTGTGCATAATATTACAGTCATAATGTGTTACACTAACTTTTCCATCTTTATGCTTCCTCCCATTCTCTAATATTTGAGAGGACAAACCTGTCTTAAAAGCAGTTTTTAAACAATCAGGATAAGGAACCCATTTTTGGAACATTTTAATGAGTGGTATTTGGCAGCTGCTAAATTAAATTGAATATACATAAAGCAAAGAGCAMGCATGTATTAAACATATATTTATTGATATTGGCAACAAAGGGTTTAACTGATTTCTGGAAGTGTTTTTAATATAAGTAAAGTGCAAGGAATAAATAGGCAAGAGTGCATTGAAGTATTACTGAAAATGTTTATCTCCAATTTCACAATRCTTTGGAAATACATTAAGATAAATTTGAAGTAGTACAAGTAAGTGTTTTAAATGTTAGCAATGGCAAAATGCCATATAATAAAGTTTTTAATAAATATTTTGTATCAATACAGTGTTTGTCTTTTGACTTTTTTTTACTCCTAATTGACTTAGAATAATGGGCAATAAATAAATTGAATTTAAGTTAAAAAAGGTGTTACTTTAGAGAAGATATTGTGTACTGGCTGCCATCCAGACTATATATTTTAATTTTTTTTTAGTCTTTTTGGCTTAAAACAAACTACTGTTAATAGATTCAAATAAAGATTCAATTAACAGATGTTCTGRAGACATTCATATAAAAAAGATAAATATTTAGTGGAATGTTTAGTGCTCAAGAAAAAAAAATATAAGCATAGACTCACTTTAAATTGTAGTTCTCTCAATAAAAAGCCAAGAAYCAATTTAAAGCAATGGAAACTTTTCAGTATGATAGTAAATTCTGAGGCTTGGTTCATAATGTGAGATGTGATACTGTATTTTGGGTGCATCAAGTGCTTCTATCAATCCTGTGCTAACTTTGAGTAGGCAACTAATAAAACAATAGCAATAAAGTGTATTTCCAATCCATAACAGCCAATAAATACATAGGTCAGAGTCTATGACTGCTTCTAAGTACTTTTTTAACTAATACAATTTGATTCTAAGCAGATGATTTAATGTTATTTTAAATTAACCCATATCCTGGTTGTCCTGAGGCCCAAAAGCCATACAAAGAACTCAGCAGACTCCCTTAAACCCCACTGAACACACATTGCCTTCATCAGCTTCTACCATCCAGCCAAGAGTTTGCTCAGACTTTTTATGCAACACATTCTAATGAACAGTGTTCATACCATGGGGTAGCTTCAAGAAAGGTTTTGATGAATGAAGTATAACAACTTAATATACTGCAAAAAGTGTGTTTTAAAGCCTCTCAAAACATCCATTGCACTGACAGTGAACAAAGGAAAACAGAGCTCCTGTCCCCATGGAATCAGGAGCATTTGGAGGCACCTGTGACAAAGGTTTCTACCTTRGCACAGGCCATACTTCCTGAGACTTCACACAGTCAAGAACACAGCRCTGAACACAATCAAAAGCACAGCTKCAATGTTAGCTTCTTTAGGAGCTTAGTAGTGCAGTGGTATCTGTGTAACAAAGGACAAAAATGTCAGCATTGCACCTAAAACATCAGCAGAACCCCAGCTGTACCACACTGATTCCAAAGCCAAACCTTGCCTCACAGCAGAAAACATGGCAGTCTGTTTGAGAAATGGGGATCAGTCTGCTGGAAGCAAAAATGCATTCCTTAGTGCTGTGGTAAAGAATTACAGCTTGAATTCTGTAGCATCTCAATGCTTTCCACTTTGGGGAAGTTAAAGTGTATATTGGATTTACACTAAAACAGCCAATGCTTCCTTGGTTTCCTCAAGAAAATGGAAGAATGGTCACACTGGGTTACTTGAGAGATCTGGTTTAAAATCCCAGCTCCACTGAGAGCTAGGGCATAAGGCAAAAGGATCAGGCTTGATTTGTAGGAGAGGAGATCTCTCTGAGGCTGCTTCCATCCCTCAGCATTCTCTGCTCCCACATGCACAGACCCTTGACATCTCCAGGGAACAGCAGGCATTATTCAGATTGYTTCAGTCARTGCTCTGCTTGGCATGTATGCTTCMCATTACAAACTTTTTAAGGAGTTTTGCTCTTCTTTCATCTGGAGACACAAGTTCTTTTATGTCTTCTGCATGGGAAAAACTTCCTTAGGGAGAGTAAATGGGACAAGTGGCCAAGAGGACATGCTTAAGGAAGGACTAGGCATACACAGRTTAGTCCTTCTGCTCCTCTTCTAAAGGAACAGCCTGCAGAAAGCAAACAATATGTAGTCAGCAATTAGATGGTGAATACCATCAGTAAAGCTTAGTCTGTGCTTACAGGGCAAAAACCAAATTGATGACTCTAAGGTATGCAGTCATTATTCTTGATCTGAAGATGAAGGATGGTGGGAAACAGGACTCTGCTGGTATATTATCTGGGACCAGACTGGTTTTCTATAATCAGGCTTGTAGGAGTGTAAAAAAATCATAAGCCTTCTTTTATTTTTAATTYATTAAAAAAATAAAAAATCAGTAATTCATACAAGGCTCTACAAATACTGAAGTAGCTGAATCAATGACAAGAAGATACCTTACCAAAACTTCCTTCCAACAGAGTGAGAGGACTCCCTTGAGTGCTTTGAGCTCTGTAGATGCAGCAATAGATCAAGTAGCAGGCTGTAGAGTGGCATGTGCTGGAAATGGCCATGACACTCAGGGCTATGTCACTGCCCCTTCTATCCTGCAGTAATCCCTTGCCTTCCCTCCCTTCCTATTTCTCTTTATCTGTTTGGATAAAAAGCTCCATAGCTGCTGCTGCTTTATTTCCCTGTGTGTTTATAGAACTCCTTGCACCATGTGACCTTCATTCCAAGTACTTCCTATGCACATATTACAAACTGYTGCCTCCTCTATGCACTTGTGCTTTCTTCTGTTTGCAGCTTGCTTGGCCTGAAACCATCCTTGGTGCATCAACAATTCTTTCCTTTCTTTYATTCAAGTCTTCATTATAAATATTCTTACTCATCTACTTGCAAAATAATGATTACTTGTTTGATTTCTTAAAAACTCAAACGCAGCTTTGTGCAAGAGCAGTGACTCTGGTTCTATTACTGACCTCACTTAGTCATAGTGGCTAAAAAGTGGAAAATCTGACTACAACACAGTCTTTCTCCTACAAACAGCAGTAATGTGGTTGCCATACTAAAAAGATGAAGCATGAAAGCCTGGTAGCATACCAGGAACATGCTCACATCTTTTGTACAGGCACAGAAGAACTTATTTGATTATGACCTTGCCCAAATCACAGTCTCTTAAAAGGCAGAGTTACTATCTATGAAGTGCTGGCTCATGGACTCCCAGGGAAGTCACTCAGAGAAGGGTTTATTAAATGAGACAACTGGACTTTTATCAAACTAAGAGCATAATGCTTTCCTCTGTTYCCATCCAGGTAGTAGTACTTCATTACGTAGTTACACCAACCCTGATCCTAAGCACCTAATTTTTCTTAAGCTCTGAAAAGACAAATTATCTCCTTTAAATGGACTTTCACAGAACCTTAAGCATTAAGAAGCAAACTGATCAATTCAGTTTGACAGCTCATTGTTAGTTACATGCCAGCAGTTTTATAAGGCTGTGACCTTGGTGAAGAAGCTTCACTCTTCATGACCAGCCTGACACTGACCCACCTGAACAAGGCCAATCACAACTTGAGGCACAGTATGGCCAAGGACCTTATGCCACCTCTGATCACACAGTGGCATCACCAGGAGCTTTATCCTCATTACCTCTTGAATCCTTGAACTATTGGTTGTGAAAAAGAATGTAAATTGCTGCTTGTATGAGCACACCATCAAAACAAACACCTAATAGATTTCCCACAACAAAGTGCTGATATATTTTACACTTTCCCTACCTCTTGTAAATGTAAGAAAGAAAATAAACAAGGATKAATTAATTGGATTACCTAATGACCCTGCATTTCTCTAAGGTGATTTGACACTCATAAATGAGGGCAGAGAAAACAGATGTTAATAGCATTTTCTCTCATCACTTGGAACCTGACATTTACTGTATACAGAATTTATTTGATTTTTAAGGAAGGAATTAATTCCATTTGATGGTCACTTTATTATGTCTTTACTACATTTTTCTYTATAATAGCTGGCACTTGATCTTGTCTTGATCTGTGCTTGTGTTCAAAGCAGAATCRAATTATTAAGCCTATTGATCTTCATATTGGCTAGTTGTTGCCAATCCAGYGAAATGATCTGATTCTATTCCACTGTGCTGCCTTTAAACATCCAACTGCTTCTCAGAATGTTCCTATCTTTCTCCTCTTTATACTTCTTAGTTTCCCGCCTTCTTTTAAACCTGCGTTCCTTCCTGTCCCAATGCCTCCTACAATATTTCACTTCTTCAGGAGCTTAAAATCTAAGGGAGGGGAAACAAACCAAACCAAACCAAATCAAAACAAAACAAAAAGGCCATCCCCCAAGCCGGTATGTTRAGTAAAAATTCAAATCCACTCTTGTCTTTCTTATTACTGGCTACAGTTCATGTTAGGTCTAAAGCTAGGCCTGGGTCCATTAAGATGACTAGTTTGGGTAAGAAGCAAACACCATGCACAGATASAACAAAATCAGCTCTATTTGTTTTGGCCAGGGGGATTTGCTTGGTCAGATCACATTGCAAGAGTCAGAACTGCTCCAACTCCGAAGCCGAGCGAGGGCCTGACTCTGTCCTCACATGTGTGATGTGACCCAAAATAACTGCCCTTGGTTATAAATCTCACATGCAAGAAATCAGAACCAGAAGCAAATTGTACAACAGATCATACTCTTTGTGCAATAGAGGAATGATTAAAAATCAGTTGCAAAGTACARTCCAACTTGTCCTCGTCCCCGTGTTAGGCTGTAAAATACACAGCCTGGAACACAAGTGTCTTGCATACTTTTCATRGAACTCACAGGGCTGATTCATGCCAGTTAATGCTGAAACCCCACCTCATAATTGAGAGAAGTAATTTCCATTCCATGAGTTTTGCTTGAAGCTAATGCATGCTATTACAAAACACCTAAAGTAAAACTTTAACCATTTCTCTTAGCCCAGCTGTGAAGTTCAAACTGCTTTTTAAAGTTAATTATCATGCTCTGACCTGCACATATGCACATGTTAAATACAAATAAATCAATATGGCAAGCTTGTTCTTGTTTCAATTTGCTTTTTAAAATTAGCATTCTCTGGCTTTGCCTATCAGATATGAGTGTGATGGTATCTCACAGATTAAAGTTTTGCATTTGTCTCTTTGTAGTTCATTTGCTATTTTATAAGCCCAAAGTCCATGAGGGAGTGTTGGAAAGCCCCATAATTTTCCTCAGTGTTCCATTTTACCTTTTTATCTCCAATGTAGTTAGCACATGTGAAGAAGTGCAGCTAGCCAGATGGCCCTGCAGTGTCCATACATACACAAAATCCCTGACAAACACAAGTGACTTTAACTAACAGTGATGTTGGTTCATGCTTGAGCATATTCTTTTTGTTCTCTTTTCTCTTTATTTTGAGGAGTATGTGTTTGTGCTCTTACCTAGAAAATCAGTACTAAAAAAGAAAAAAAGTAGACTTTTTCTATTAAAGGAAGGACAGAATCATCATAAATTCTAGTGTTGGTATTTCATGGTAACATTCTTTTTTTCCTCTGACTGGTATCACCACCTATTACACATCTCCCCAAAATCTCCTAAAAGAGAAAGATTTTTGTATTTGTTCTGTGGTTTTCTGTGCATTTTCCTTTGAATCACCCTGTGTAGATCACAGCAAGAGGGAGAACACTGGAGTGACTGATTCACTTCTGCTGCTTGGCATGACAATCTCTAATTGCACTTAGTTGTGGGGATTTCCCAAAGCAAAAAAGTGACTTCTCCTTTTGCCAGGGTGCTGCTGTCAGACTGAGGCATTTGAACATCACCACAATTCAAGGATGAGCAGCATCATGTTCACAACCACAGTGCCTGCCCATGGACAGAACTGAGGGCTGTTTAAACCACTCTGAGGGACAGCAAGTGTTCACACATTTCTGTGTAGTTTATTTGTGTTAAGGAGGAGATTGGAAGAGCACCAATGTTTTTAAGGACTAGTGATCTCAAGAGTTTGGTTCATCTAAAGACATCAGTGAATTAATCTTCAAGACATGATCTGAAGTGGATCAAGCTTTCAAAAATTCTGGATCCATGTATTTTCTGGCATCAGCTGCAAATCTGACTTTTCATTTCAGAGGACAGACCATCCCATACTCTTGTATCCTCTGAGATGGTAAGTGTCATACAATATTGAAATKTCTTGCTTGAAGAGAGCACTAACTTTGCTAGCCTGGCACTGAAGCCTGGGGGACACACCATCTTTGAAATACCTGTGATGCTCACTCATGCAAAACAGCCTTTACACAAAGTAACCAACAGACACAGGCCATTAAGATATCCACATGCATAGACAAAATTTGTTTAGTCAGGGTGCTGTATTCAGGCTACTCCCTGATCTCTGGCTACAATACCACCACTATTAATGACTGCTTCGGTTAGTATAGCCAGAGTGTGTAACAGTTGGAAACAAAACCCTAACTTGAGCATGAGCACACTCATTGTGGGTACTTGTTTACTGGTTAACATATTTCTGGCTATAGGAGATGTCTCCAAGTGCACCACAAGATGTGGTCCCTCAAAGTCCTGCTATGACAGCACACTGCTGAGCGACCCACACTGCCTCGACAGGATCAGAGACCATCTCTCTCTGCAAAAGTAAAAATCTTCATCCAAAAGAAGTTTGCACCCAGCAGGTCAGAGCAGCACAGAATATGCTTGCAAGGCAGTTCAGGAAAACCTAAGCCAAGCCCCAAGTGATGTTGCTCGGAAAATCTTCAGCTTTAACAGAGTTGACACCTTGGATAAAATTTTCAGTGCTGGCCCGCTGTTGYAGGAGCACAAATCTCACCAAACGGGAAAGACTGCTCAGCGTTATCTTGGGGAAAACTGAGCTTGAGCAAATACAGCTCCCGATCTCCGCAAAAAAAGCTTCTGAAAGCTGGGGTAAAACACCTGGATAAATCAGAGGGCTGAATCTAACCACTGTTCTAACGCTTCTCTTACTCTTCTTCGCTTTTAAAGTTTGAAATATAGGAAATAGCTCGAGGGGAGTGTAAGAGCCCCATCCGAGGGGTCTGTTACCCTGCTCCCCGTCACGGCCGCCCGCTCTCATTCCCTCTGCACAGTGACCCCTACCGGCCTCCGGCTTCTCCGCATCCCTCCGCCCGCACCGGGACCCGGCTCCGCTCCCGGCCCGGGGCCGCGCTGCCCCGGCCCCGCCGCCTCCCCCCGGCCCTGCCCCGGCCCCAGCAGCGCTCCGGCAACCCCGGCACGGCCCGCCCAGCGGGGCAGAAACTTTCCCGGAGAGTTTCGCTCCCGCTCCGGGCACGATGGGCCGGGGGCTGAGGCGGCCGAGCCCCGCGGGGCCGAGCGCGGGCGCTGCGCCCCTCAGGCCGCCGTGCGCGCCTCTTGCGCCCCTCAGGCCGCCCTGGGCGCTCCTTGCGCTTCTCTGCGCTCCCCTTGCGCCCCTCAGGCCGCCCTGCGCCCTCCTTGCGCTCCTCTGCGCTCCCTGCGCGCCCCTTGCGCCCCTGTGCGCTGCCCGCGGCGCTGCCTGGGGCGGGCGGACGGGCCGGGCGGCAGCCGGCGGCGCGCAGGGCGGGGTGTGGCCTCGCCATTATTTATGAGCTCCAGCCCCTATTTGCTCAGCTAATGATGCACCGGCGGCCGCCGAGCCTCGCCTCGCTGGAGCGGCGGCCAGGGCAGGGCAGCGCCTGTAACTGGAAACCAGCGCCGGCACCGCGCGGCCGCTCCATTCACTCCTAGGTGCGTGGTTGCGCGCAGGGGAGAAGCGCTCCCTGCGCCTCAGGAGTCCACTGCCAGGATTATTGTGCAGAGGAGCCCGGAGTATCTTTGCAACCACCACGAGAAGAGACTTTTCTCTTTTCTGCCTTTTTTTTTCTTTTTTTTYCCTTTTATTTATTTTTTCTCTCTGCCGTGAGCCAGGTTTGGAATTAAAATGTTCTGGTAGCAGGAGTGGAGTCTATAAACTGATAGAAACCAGATAGAAATCGGTATTACTGCTGCTTCCAATAGCCGGGTAAGCATAACTTAAAGTTCTCTTTCTTTTCTGTAATAGATGTGAAATGTCTCTGATGGTTGGAATTTGCTGCTGTTCACAGATAGTTAAACCAATGTTTTCCAGATTGGCATAGTCCGTGTTTGGCAGAGTTTTTTGGTCTTTTTTTTCTCCTTCAWTTCTTTTCTTTCCTTTGCCAAATGATTTTCTTTACGGGATTTAGGGGTAGGACCCAGGCTGTAGCAGATGACACCTGCACAGCACTTCTAGCAAAGCGATACTTTCCAGAAGCCATGCMGCATGCTGCCAGCGACCTCCGTGGCAGGGAAACTTCACTACTTCACTTTCGTAGCGGTTTCTCTGTTTGTTTACAGTTAAGACTAGGATGTAAGAACAGAAATGAAATTAGACACTGCTTTTTGTCTGTCCTGTAGGATTCTTTTCGAGTACTTGCAAGGCTAGGTCTGTGTGTTGTCAGCAGAGATCATGTGCACTGGACATGCTGAATATAGTATCATGACTTAGTGAGATAAATTCAGAGCTGGGATATAAGCCCAAAGCAAGAGTCAAACCTGCAATGAGCTGTCAGTTACTAGCTCTGTAAATCTCTGAAATTAAACCTATTTCCATTAGGTAACTCACATGTCAGACACCCTGAGGTACCTTTTTGTCACTATATGCATTTATTATTTATGTGCCTAACAGCTGGGTAGGAACCATGCTGCTCAGCACTTGAATCTTATATTTGCCTGTCACTTCTGTGTTAACAGGGAAGATCTGCACTTTGAGCAATGAGATGTAGCAATGTTTCACTCCTCTAACTGATTACACTAGAATTGGCAGGAGGCACGAGAGTGGGAGGGAAAAGAGAGCTGAAAGGGTTTTTTTTCTATTATTGTTTCCTACAGTATTATTTAAAGGAAGAAGGAAAGCTGCACACTTGTTCCTCTTTGACTTTTTATCTATATTGCAAAGAAAGCATAGTGTTACTACTGTAAAATACTTATCCCATTGCGTCTGTTAAATCACATGTTCTGTATGATTGGCTATTTATTTTGGCTTGACAAAGAAATTTTATTGGGATTTAATGCCATTTCTCTCTTAGAAGAAGAGTAAGTTAAAGGATATCCCATGGGCAAGTCACAAGGTTTTAAATTTAAAGCCCACAAAGCAACGTTAGTACTAGRGTTCGTGCAGCCTGTTTAAAAATTATTCTTGGCAAAAACTCTGCAACTATCATTTTATTAGTTAACAGACCCTTAGAGATAATTTGGAACTGGGCCAGAATGGATATGTTTTTTCCTACAGACCCGATCTGTAGCTGGCAAATTTCTGCCAAGGTTGTTTTTGTCAATTAGCAGAGTTGTAGAATTGCTTGATCTCCGTGCATTTCTCAGTACTCGGAGCAGATAACGAAGGAGAGTTTAGAGTGTGGGCTGCAGAGCTCTGCCATGCACGCTCTCCTTCCCACCCCCAACCTGGTGTGAAGTCCTCATGCAAAGAGAAGCCTTTCCAAGCGATTTACAGTGAGTGGATGGGGAATGACAGGGGTGGTAACGAGATACGGGGCTTTTACCGCTAAATCAGTGGTGCGGATCCAGCCCAAGTTAGTGCTGACCTAAAGTCATCCCTGCCTGACAGCTCATTCCTGCCGCGCTGGGGTGGTTACAGCCGGTCCTTTAAGGACAGGTGTGAACCTCAGAGGGACAGGATGAACGAGGCTGTAGAAATATTGGCTGTAGAAATACTGGCTTCCACTGGAGGGACTGTAGTGCTGGAGGAGAGCTGAGCTGAAGATTGGCAAGCTGACTGCACAGGTAACAAGTCTSTTCATAAAAATAAATGTACAGCCTTTAAGGATATCTTCTAGCTGTAGGGGTTGTGGCTTTCAAAGTGCTTCCTGTTGCCATAAAATCAAATATATCACCTGAGTGATTAACTAATAAGTGGTGTCTAGCAGAAGGGCTATTTACATCAAAAAAGAAATATATATATCTGTATATAAGCAGTGAAGTAAAATGGTTCTAAAATGATGGTGTTATGTATTCTCACTTTTGCAACTGAGCTGACAAAGTTGTTACAATAGGTGAAATGAAGTTTGCACTTCACAGTTTTTGGAGAGATGCAGTTTAGTAGCAGATGTGATGCAGATATGCACTGTTCAGCTTCTAATGGTGGCTGGGKTTTTTTGGATCAGGTCTAAAGTCCATTAGAAAAGCCACTTTCCTCCAGTGATTCCAGTAATCTCAAGTCCTTCTTGAACTAAGAAAAGATARAGTACTGGAGGGTTTTCTGATTCTCTTGAGATGCTTAAGCTTCTCAGGAGCTAACTTCTAYAAATGAAGGTTCAGCAGATGTGCAGGAGAAGTAGCAGATATATCAAGTGTGGTATCATTGTCCAGCTCTGGGATTCTTAGTGCCCTGTAAAAGTCAGTGAGAGCAGGTGTGTATCCTGAAAGCAGCTAGCCCAAAAAGCAAACGTTGACTAACAGTTTCAAGTGTGTTGAAATACTTTTGGTTTCACAGTTTTGAAATTAATGACATACACAGTCAGAATTTCTTTAAAGAAAAACTTGAGGGTGATTAGAGAACTTGCTAAAAYTTAAATCTCATTTCCAAGCACCTTTGATTTCAGATGTTTAAAGAAAAAAAAAAAAACCCAAACAACCAATAACCCAAACCTCTCCTGCCCCCCTCCTTAACATGAGAGAGAGATGTCTAAAAATATCAGCCAGATTTTTATTCATGAAACTTTATCTCCTGTCCTTGCTTTGCTCTGCCTTGACATTTAGTATAATTATATTTCCAGCAGGTGGAATTGTCTTCATTTTAAATTAACTGAGTCTAGTGCTGTAGTCTGCCCTAGCCAAAAGTTGGGCTCTCTTGGTTCCTACTAACAGGCAGAGAGTTGCTCTTGTGCCAGCACAGAAGACTTGCTGGGGAAAACCACTTTCAGATGCACAAAGGAAAAACAGGAGTGCTGTACCTCCTTCACATCAGTAATTATGGCTTCAGCTGGAAGAGGCCTCCAACACAATCTTTCCATACTTTTGTTTTTGCTCCACAAGATTGTATGAGAAGAGTAATGTGATATATCTCTCTTTCAGGTTTCATTTCTTGGATATTAGGTTGCAAATCTGAAGAGATGGCACTTCTTGCAGTGAACGTGTTGATTGGRATATTTATTTACTTTAGCAGTGTAAAAGGATCTTCCCAGCCTCAAGCAAGGGTGTTCCTAACATTCAATGGTAAGAAAGAAGATAAACATTCTTAAACAAATATTATGAATGAACATTTTTTTTCTTCTTCTTAAATTCAATAACTGAGTAGAAACTGGCATTTTGATCTGTGTCCACAATTACAATTTTTGGTTTGTTGCTGAGGCACCTGTCAGCCTAAATTTGRTTTTCTTACCAGAGTCTACCTATTGCTGTAGATGCATATTTAATATATAATTAATAATTAATAGACTTTTCTCTTTATTTTGGATTATTATGACTTAYTAACAACTAAAGGCTTGTTTCTYATCTGTAATTTTGCTTGGAAAAAAYATAACACATTMCATGTGGTGGAGATTATTAATGATTTGAGTTGCTTTCCTTTTCAGTCAATGGAAACACTTCATATTCTGAAAATGAGGCTGCCTGAAGTTTTACCAAAATAGTTAGCCAGGCACAGAGTCCTTTGGAAAAATTCCATTCCTTGTGCACTTTGTGCTCTGTGTAGGAYGTACATAGCCTGTAGCAATCACTGATGCCTTCATACTGTAACCCAGCAATGGAAATTATCATTTTCAAAAGAAAGTTTCTTTTACTTCTGAAGTGCTGAGCAGTACCTCATTGCTGCAATTACACCAGTATTGCTTTTAATAATAAAGCAACTAATTCTTCTAGTCTTAAATGCTGATTTTAGCCACCACTTCAGACTGTGTGTGTTCTTCAGCTTACAGTGCCTGTTAAATCTGAGCTGAAACTTTCTGTCACTAATTATAGAGGCATTGAGTTTCTCCAGCTCTCTGCCTTTTCTGTGATTTTCTTTGAGGCATGAGGGCTTGCTACTTCCTGCACCAATACTGCTTGCATTAGGGTGGCTTCTGTGGTTCATTAGTGCAGGGGTGCCCTGCCACTGCCTTGGGAATACTCTGTGTGCTCTGGACCATCTCTAAGAATTGCTTTAAAAATAGTCAGAGCTAGTAAGGATCTCAAACTTCTACTTACTACAATGATCAATAACTGTGTAAATGTGAGACTGAGAGACATCCAGAAGGAGACTGTCAAGTTAGACCTACAGCAAATACCAACCAGAGTTTGAATAATTAAATTATAGAACAAGGGGCCCTAAACTGATGAATGCAGTACTTAATAGGTGTGAAATAGCATGGCTCCAGTAAAAGCAATAGTAGGAATTGAGTTCCAAGAGAGAATTCAAATGAAGAAGTAGGGATAAGAATTTCTTTTCCTTGTTTATAGTCTGCCCTGGTTTTGGTGGAGATGGTGCTGTTTTGGCACAACTCCACACAGAAGCAAGTTTGGCTGTGGTTGTGTGTTACGTTGCAGGTTTGCCACAGTTATGCACAACAGGCTGATTTAGATTGCCACATCATCTCCTTGGTGGCCTTGAAAGTGATCTAAGCTTCCCTTGATCTCTGTTATGACCATGAAGTAGGAAGTGTTCATGTTTTGTGGTATTGAACCTTGTGAATGGGAAAGAATTATAATGAGAGRCAAATGGTTTTAACAGAAACTCAAGAGCTTTTGTCTCATCACAGGTATCCTGCAAGGCTGAAACAGTGAAGCAGCCATAGGGCAATTCCCAAACCTAGGAATTAAAAAAAAAAATACTGAATTAAAACCTTAGTTTCTGTGTTCCTGGAAGGAGGTTGTCCCTCCTTCCTTTAGAAGGGGCTATGACAGCTTCATGCTGCAGTGACCCCTTTGTCTGGTCATGTTCTTGGGCCCCAAGAGCTCTGTCCCCTGTGCCAGCCCTGGGGACACAGCCTTGCCTCAGTAGTTCCTGCTGGACCCCTCCCTGGCTGCCGTGGTTAGAGAGACTTGCAATGCTATCTGATTTTCTTAAAACTGACTTTTTACTCTCCCTATACCTGACAGCCAACCTTTAAAAAAGAAATTACATTTTTAGGTCCTAAATTTTTACTGGGTCTTTTGAAGTCATAAAAGTAAAAAATGAATTATGTGATTTTACAATATGAGAAGTATGTCCAAAATAAAAAGCTAAGCTTTTTGTGTAATATATAAACAGAACTTTTATTTTTAAACCTGATTCCCAGATGGTAAGAAACAACTTTCATTATGTGAAAAGAGTTTGCAGGTTGTTGTGTATAYCAASGTAATGGTCCCACCTGTAGTATGARCTTCTGTTCTATAAATCATTGTTTACTTACATGAGTAGAGATGTAATAGAAAAAGGTGAAACTTTGTATTGTTCTCTAGCTATTGTTCTCTAGTGTCATAACACATTTTTTCTTCATAAGCTGCTTCATAACTTCTTGTTTTTAAATCATGTAGAAATACCAAGTTATTTGGCAGTCTCCTTGCCCTGAGAAGCTGTCAGTTTTTATGGAGAATTGTCACTCTTTTAAAGTGCATCATTTGAAAATAAAACCATAATTAGGACTCCTTATGTTTTAAATGACATTAGACAATGAAGACAAGTCATTCAAGCTTAGGATACTTATGTGATATTTTTCAGGTTCTGAATTGGATTTGGCTCAGTGTCTACAATTACATTGCATAAGTTTTGGGGGTAGAGTGTATACAGGAGGAGAAAATGAGTGTTGCTTTTCAAAGCTAACCTGCTCCTTCAGGATCAAGTCAATTGAGCTTATTCACATTGCAGCATTTCTCATGGGAAAATCCAGCMAGTATCTTGACCTATTCTGTTTTTCATCAGGAAAGATAAAAATGCGAATCATTTGAATCATGGGCTGCTTTTCTCTTTGCCATCTACTTCATTAAGACTCAAATGTAATTAAAAAGTGCGCCTGGGTAATACCTCAAGAGCCTGATAATAGGGATTTTTGCAATTAACTTCAGCGGATGAAGGACTGCAACCCTAACTTCTGTTTCTGAAACCAAAAGCCTGGCCCCTTGTCTAATTAAAATGTAGTTCATGCCTTAGCTGAGGTTGTTAACTGTGGGTATGACGTGAGTGTGGAACTTACTGCTGTCTGCACCCCGAGYGCCTTGGAAATTGCTGTGCTGTACAGAACCCTGAGGCCTGATTCCTATTGCTTGCACCTTGTATAGCCATTTACTCAGCTGAAAGGAARGGTCAGGCTGCAGCTGAGCTGCTGCTTTGCTCAGGTGAACGTGGTAAAGCAGGGGACTGGGTCTGTGGAGAATCAGGCCAAGGGGCTCTGGGTGTGCCTGGGGTGATTTTGTGTGACCTAATTGTCCTGTTCAAGGGTGATGGCTCAAGCCACTGGTACCTCTACGATGTCTGCACTTGAAGAGCTGCTGCAGCTGAAGAAAAAAAGATGGCCCCAGGCTTTTCCTATTCTGAAATTGCAAAGATGTGAAACTTGTGGTGCAGCAGGTGCAGCAGTGTTGGGAATCATCTGCTGTGTTCCTGTTGAGCCACAGGAGTGAGGGAATCTGGGATGGGGGAAGCAAAGGACTCAACATGCCTCCCTGCACTATTAGTGCACTATTCCCCCTCCTCCTGCCTCTTCTGGCTCCTTGTCCCTGGAATAGATGTTTTTTAATCTACTTAAATCACCTATCTTGATTTAAAGCGCCATAGTTTATTTTCTCTTCATAGCAAAAGACTTACCTTATCTGTTTATGAACAATCAAGTGTGGTGCCTGCTGTTTCTCAAGCTCCACGCATTCCTTCTTGTCACTGCATGTTCCTGAACAGATAATTGGGAGCTGTATCCTTCAGTCTTCACAGGGAAAAAGCCTTTCTGAAATCAGTGGGAGTATTACCAGAATAAGGAAGGAGGTACTAGACTCCAGGTTGGTGTCAGACTTTGTTTCATTCCAACTCCAAGACAGTTGGAATGAAACAAACCTTTTGGGTTTTGTTGCAGACCRAAAATGCTGAGCCATACCATTTTAACATCAAATTCTGAATTGATTGAAGTAGATAGAGTATTTTTTTTAAATATTAAAGCAGATAGTCTGTTTTTTAAAATACACTCAAACAAAACTTCTTTGGGATTTAAATTTATACGGTGATACACAACAAAGTGATAATTTCACAATTTACTGGGAACATTTAATGCATTCCTGCCTTAAATGTCTGGTCTAGCAGATATTTCCCATGCAGATTSTTCTATTGTCTGCAGTGAAAATTCCATATGAGAAGTGGATCAAGGCTAATTTGCAGACAGTTTTGTTCCTCTCTTTGTTATAAAATTACTAGAACACGTAAAGGAATTTTGAGAAAGTATCAGTCAGATTCATTAATGACAATTAAAGTGCATAAAATGTCACCAGAGCAACAGCAGCACTTATTCAACTGTCAACAGATTTTAAAAGATTTAATGCAACCCCTGTGGTTACCCTCAAGGAAAAATAAAGGAACTGAGAACCATTTTCCTTGAGCTCTTGAGCAACAGCAGTACAACTTGTTTTTAAACAATCYCTCATTGTAATGTTAATGTTACCACAGTTAATAAAAAGTTCATTTATTATTTGGGGGACTTTGTGCTGATGACAGTCTAGAAGCTAAGGTTTACACTCATATAGTTGATTGGATCTTTTTTGGTGTATGTGGAATGAAAGCTATTTACGAAATGAARTAGAAGTAAAGCCTTAAAAGAGAAAAAAGAAAAAAAAAGASAAGAGATCCATGGTTTAATTTTGTTTACATGCAGAACTTACCTTGAATATTCATATAGTTGCTTGATTTTCAGCAAATTGTGGGTAATATTTTCTTAAAATTAACTGATTTGGGGCTCTCACAGCTTCATGGATCTTAAGTAATGTTAATTTATATAGTGTTGGGCACCAGCAATGTGAAAATTTTGSCAATTTAATTGTCTCTCACTGGAGATCTAAAAAAATTTATTTGAACACACCCAACTAAAAATAAAATTATTTTTTATCTTTAGTAGTAAAGATTGTTTTTTTTACAGTTCATTATAGAATCACAGAATGTTAAGGGGTTGGAATGGATTTTAATGGACCTGGTCCCAACATCYCCTGACGTGAGCAGGGATTCCTCCYRTTAGACCAGGTTGCTTAAGGCTTTATCCAAGCTGCCCTTAAACACTGCCAGGGTTGGTATATCCACARTCTCCCTGGCAACCTGTTTCAGTGTCTACCCACTCTCCAAGTACAAAAATTCTTCCTGTTATCTAAATTTGCTAACCTAAATTTGCTCCTCTTTCAGTTTATGCCCATTTTTCCTTGTCCCATCRCTCCTGCCAAAGAGCCCTTCTCTGGCTTCTCTGTAGCCCCTTCAGATACTGGAAGGTCTCTGGTTGCTGTGAGGTCTCCAAACCTCCTCTTCTCCAGGCAGAGCAGCCCCAGCTTTCTCAGCCTGTCCTTGTGTGGGAGGTGCTCCAGTCCCCTTAYCRACTTTGTGGCCACCTCTGGATTTGMTCCRACAGTTTTAAGTTCTTATTTTGAGGACACCAGAGCTGTGGTCAGTATTGCAGATGGGGTGTCGAATTGACAGCTTTGGTTGTTACAAATTATAGTCTTTGGGGGTAATTTTTTCTGCCTTCTCTCTGTTTTTTTTCTGCCTTTTTTTGTTTGTTTGTTTTTTCTCTGTTATATAAACAGAGRCTTATTGCTATAAATCTCGTATTGAAATTGAATTGCTTGGTTATGAGTTAAATGTACCAAAAAAAAAAACATATTAAAGGAAGCATTACTTAAAAACTTCTGAATTCTTTTTAGAGTTCCATGGTTAAAGGTCCTACATGCCAAATGGCATTGAATCTGCTTATTTTCACATTCTTGTTCAGTGCCAGTGTCTTTGAGTTGGCTTCATTGTCATTATTGTTGACATGAGTTTGCAAGAGAGGATAATTTATTGTTTTTGTATTTAGTTAAATTGTGTCATGTGATTTGACTTCAGTTATGAAAATGGTCTTGCAATAAAGCTGAAGTCACAGGTGGTGTTTGGTCCACTTCTGTGTTTGTGCTCTAAAATTACTGTAAGTGGTACCCTCATGGGAAAGCAYGAAGAAGTACGTCTTCAAGGTGGTTAATTATCAGGCAACAGAGGTGTCTGATGATTAACCAAAGGTAGTTAATTACCAGGCAACAAATTACCAGCCTACAAATTTGATCCTGCTCTTGGATGAAGAGCTCATCTRAATTTGACAAAATTTGTGAAGACTTGTTTTTTTTTTTTTCTTGCACACTAATAAGTAGATCTGTATCTAAGAGATGACTTAATTCCTTTAATCACTTTTTGTTCCTGAACTCAGTCAATTTGACCTGTATCTGAACCAGCTGTGGTTTTGTTTGTTTTTTAAAATTTTGGTATGGAAAAATCAAACTTTATCTTAGAACATTTTGACAGATTCTTCACATCTTGGCGCTCTCTGCTTGTCATAGAAGAAAGCAGCTTATCTTGGCCAATTCCACTGCTCTGTCATTACAATTCTTTCTTGCATTGCCTGTCCAAGGCAAATGCTGAAGTCCCTACGTAGGCAGTTATATTGCCATTATTCTACAACACATCTTCTTTTTATGTTTAAAAAAATGTGATATGAGAGAAATGGCTCAGACATTTCCAATACCCCGTCTTTTTCCAGTGTTTGGGTACCAGTAACAAGAGCTCCTCTGTGAGCTCACAGAGCTCCTACTGGATGAGCTCACAGTGCACTTTGATATGTAGAGCTGCACAAGCCTTTGTGTGTATCAGATGTAATTAGTGACGTGACTCACAATAATTACTCATTTTATTGAAGTGCGTTGACTGAGGTCCTGCCATGAATAAATACATAGACCAAGARCTTGTGCTGTTATTTGAACTGGCTGTTCCCTCAACATGTGTGTTTTGTTCTTTTTGGTGCTGACTTTTCAGAGTTCTCAGTAACACTCCTTAATAAAAAGACCAGGCAGTTTCTCAGGGGCAGGTCTGTGTGTTAGGGACACGGTTTACTGATTCACAGTGCAGCTCCTCAGCTCATCTTACCTCATCTTACATTCAGACATCCCTGGCTCAGCAGACACCAGGTTAAAAGAAGGCTGTATGTTTTTCCCTGTTCAGTTGATTACAGAGGTGGAGTCTCAGGGATACAAGTGAGTAAAAGTTCACTCATAAGTGAGTGAATCAGGGTGATGTTGTCTCTCTTACTGAGAATCAAGATAAATGTGTATTTCCAGGAATGAAGAGAATGATTGTGATTAACAGAGGCTTTACCTTTTTCAGTGCAAACTTCATAYAATTGCATTTGCATTGTTACTTCCTCTGCCACTGACACAGCTTTTTCCAGGAAGCAGAAATCCTGGTAGTGATTTACTGGAGCTAAGACTCAGGTGTAACAATGGAAGGAAGATAGGGAGTGATTATTCTGCCTGTCCCATGAAACCACTCTGGAGCTGGGACCATCATCCCTTTAGAGAGTTAAGCTCTTCATCTTATCTTTGTGAATGTAAGGCAAACTATTCCTCCTTGAGGAGAAGTTTCTTGATTCTTTTGTGTGTAAGGTTGGTGGAGGTTTTATTTCCTGCTCCTTTGTACAGTATTTGGGATATTTCCAGCTACTACTCTAACCCAAAAAATAAGTTGTACAAAAGTGAGTGCTACAAAGGCTCCTCAATTACCACAACGAATACCCCAGATTATACAAAGATTTTTTTTTTTTTTTGGAAACACAGTACACATAGTTTTAACTTATAATCTTACAAGGCTTTTATTCCAAGGCAGCATTTTGAAGATGTGTCTTGCTGCCATCTTACATCTTACCTACAAGAAATTAGGCCATGGTATTTCATCATTATCATGAAAGAAAAAGAAAAAAAAAGTAATCTGTGACTCTCCATCATATCACCTTGATAGAAAAAAGTCTCTGGAAAGCATTTCACCAGTAAAAAAATTCCAGTGAGTGCTGTCAGGGAGTTGCAAGAAGTGCAGGATTTATTGGGACCTCTGTGTGTTGTTGGGAGAAGTGAATATCAGATCTGGTGTGTGAAGGCCCTCAAATCACCATGAGCTTAGAGACTGGTCTGTGAGCAACTTTCAGGGCTGAGCTCTTAATTTGTSATTTAGCCACCATCTCCCAAGTGCTATATGTAATTTTTAATGACATTGATAATATTGAGAAAGGAAGAATGGTTTTGGTTTTGCTTGGGTTTTTAAAATTTTTATTTGGAGGCTGTAAGTAAACACTTCATATGAAATACATCCTATTTTTGTGAGWATGTTTTATTTCCAGTAAAAATTTCAAATGCAAATATGATTTTGTGAAATGCAATTTTTAGTGATACAATGGGATGAATGCTCAGACTTCTGAACTGTTCTGCCTAATCTTACACACTGCTCTGGAATAAATTATTACCTCACCAAAATTATCTTCTAGAATGTGGATGAGGAGACATCACAATCAGCTGGGACTGCCAAGTTTCTTCATGGAAAAAATATGTGTATTGGCAGTTGCTTCTATTAAAAAAAAAAAAAAAAACATGAATCCAAATTCTTTTAATTACAGGCACTGGTTTCAGCCATTAAGAAGGCCAGAATGGCATTCCAAAATTTAAAAAAAAAAGGTTTTAAGAATTACACAGCAAATGTGTGATGTATTAAAATTCACTTTCAATTATCRTCTCAACTGTTTTCTCCTTTTAGAATTGCCTTTGCAATTTCACAGTTCTGATGTTGCTTTGAAATGGAACTGAAAAACASAAGGTCTAGTAAATCCCTCCCTGACAGTAATAGGCTTTCTCAGTTACATGTTCTCCTTATCATTTGTTGTTGTTTCTGCTGCTTAACAATTCTTTTCTGTTGTTTAATAACATTTCTCTTTGCCATTCTTAATGAAAATATATTTATTTTCAAAAGCTTTGAGTTGTGCAGMGAAAATCAATTTACTTCAGCTCAGAATCAATTAAATTGGACAAACATTTGTCTTCTTTTAACATCTGTGTAAATTAGGCTTGATCTTTCAGTCTGCCAGCTCAAAGTAGCTGCAGAGTTAGATTTACAAGCAYAAGAGAAATATGCAAGGCAAGTGTCTGTTCCCTTATTTAGCTCAATTGGCTGAAAATGATGAACTTCATTTTCTTTCCTTCTCATGATGCAAAGTTTTGAACAGCAGAAGTACCATGGTTGATATGCACACCACAATTGATAGTGCAACAGGAAACCGAGGGGAAGACAGTAACAGTAGATGTATTTATTAATATTGAAATCATGAAATACTTTCATTATTTTTAATGACAAAAGGCATATTTATTTAGAACAGTGTTAYAGATACATCAGTTTGAAGCCTTAATTTTCTGTTTGTTGATCCCAAGCATTTTACTTGGTTTGAACCTAACCCTGATACAGAAATTCCTTGAGAACAACTRCTGCTCTCAGGAGAGTGGATTTTCCTTATCCTCTGAGATATCTTCTAAGCCATAGCCAGCCAGGGAATGAAACACTCATTTCCTTGGGTCCAGCACTGTCACACACCTCTTTGGCCTTTCTGGTGCATTACAATGGCACAGGGTGCACATCATGACCTGTCCTTTCTCTAGCCCTTAGGAGCTCCTCCTTGTCTGGAGCAGCCAGCCTGCATGCCTCTCATTGCAGTTGTCTGAGGCAGTCTCTGTGTGAGTATGTTGAGTGCTCTTACAAGGCAAATATCAAATTAGAACACAAAAATGTGAGCACTTGAATTTTCAGAATGGCACTTTCTGGGGTTTTTTAATATCAGCCAATTAAGATGTTATTTTCAAGGAGAGGCTTGGCATTTTTTCAAAAATTTACTGCTTGAGGCCTGAAAAGGCTTTAGTTGGCATGGAGAAGTGATCCCAGGCTTAGACTTTGTGATGGCTTCAGCTAGTTGGCATGGAGAAGTGATCCCAGGCTTAGACTTTGTGATGGCTTCAGCGTGAACACAGCTGGAATTTTTTAAGCTGATTTGACTAAAAACCCACTTCCTGCCACTGTTGAAAATAATGCACCATATATATATATATATATATATTTTTTTTTTTTTTTTACCTAAAGCAGACAAACCTACAGCAAAGACAAAAGAGTTTAAAGCCCCCATAAGGTGTTTTATTGTGGTTTGCATTAAGGAACTAAAACAGTGCATACACAACTTTTAAATATGAAAATGAATATGCCTGTAAAGCCATTACCTCTTCTTTAATAACTTACCATCTTTGTAGCTTTTGTAAATCCCTTTAAAATGAGAAGAGTGTCAGCCATTCATTTCTCCAGCAGTAACACTGTTTTACTTATGGATACTTGCAAATTTTAGWCTCTTTAGACAAAATTTTGAAAAGTAAAGTAGGTAAAGAATCATTTGTCAGTATTTTTATTCCATGTTTTTTCAACTCCCTCTCTACTATTTCCTGATCTCAGGTAAATATGTTCTTCATTTCACAGTAATAGCTGAGAGGCTAAGCTGCATAAAATTGCAAAAATAATTTGAAGCTTTCAGGTGCAGTCAGGTATACCACTGTGCATGAGCAGTGCCCAGAAAGTGGAGCTAGGAGAAGACTTAGGAACTTGGCTGGCATAGTTTGACCCACCAGCCAGGTCCAACAAACCACAGACTGTTTTTTATCTGATCACAGCCTTTCCTTTGAGACATGGGAGAATCTTCTTGCACAGTGTGTGCTTCTATAGCTGATGAATTCATCCTCCCCAGCACCCAGAGGGCGAGCAGTGGGTTCATGAAGCACCAGCRTGGTGCTTACTTACTGAAGAGAAAGAACATGAGTCTTGCTGCATTTTTGGGTATATATATGCCCCTGGACTAGTTAGAGCAGGCTCTGGGGAAGAAGGGCAAGCACAGGAATTCAGCATCTCCCCAGCAGCTGGGGAGAGCAGAACGACCACCCTGGTGCAGGGGCTCGGAGGCGGCTTTTATAGAGCAAGGCTGTGCCAGCTGAATCAATACAGGGGCAGGGTTCATACCTRCTGGGGTAATTTACAGACATGTGTTGGGTGGGGGAGACAATCTCATAGCATTAATTATGAAAACCCAGCCAGCCAATCTTTCTTGAGTTGGATTTTTTTTTTTTTTCAGATACAGGAATCTGCCTGAAATTATGACTTAATTTCCATTTTCTATTAAAAAAAATAAAATGGTATATTTTATTCCAGATTCTCACAGTGTCATTGCCAAAGAACTTTCCTTCATAAAAACATTCCAGTAATATGCAGCACTGCCATCCAGTGATGAGACCCCTCACCACTTACTATTGTTATTATTATTATTATTTGTGCTTATATCCAGTGCATTTTATGGGCACTGGGATTTTGGTATTGCTATTAGTCTTGGTACTGGGGTCAAGCATTGAATGCTGGTTATGAGTCAGCCTGTCCTTCTCCTTGTATGCTCACTTCCTCTCTTACCTTGTTCTTAAAGGGGTGGAAGAATTCTGCCTGGATTTTTCCAAGAGGCAAGCAGCTGAGTTTATTCTATTCACCCTGTGTGGTGACTGTGACAGACCTTTGCTTTAAGGTTATTTTCTTTTGCMCAAGGGGACAGTGGCATGGCGAGGGGTTTATGGCTTGCTTATGGCTATTGAAAGCTTCCCTAGCCAGCTGGAGATCACTTTCACGTTGGGTTGGATGTGAGAGAAAACATGCAACGTCTAAGATCAACTAAACTTGAGATTATGTGTAACATCAATAAACCACAGCACTCTGAATAAACTAGGTGGCCRCTCACTGTTTACTGTTCCCTTTGCTTATTTTTCCAGCACTGTGTCTGTGACAGCCCCAGCCTGTTTGCTGAGCAGCTTAAAGTGGGTTTTGCTCAAAATAGGTCTAATTCTTAGCTGATAGGTTTAAGTTCTCTGTGGAAATGGGGRAGACTGTGGGGCAATTTTTCACTAAAAGGCCCTTTAAAGAAAGCAAATATTTATCAGTGGAGAGTGAGGCGGTGACACAGGAAGCACCAGGAGGTGAAAGGGRCTTGTAGAGATTACTCACAGGCACACAATACTGCACCCCAGCTCATGTAGTATAAGAACATTCAGCCTTAATGTCTGCTCTAGAGGTAGTTTCCAGTTCCTTTGAGGCTGACTTCAAATCTGATATCAGMTCTTGTGTTGAAGAAAGTACACGTATGTTCTCTTAAGGTTCATTTAGGAGGCAAAATATTATTTTTCACATAAGAATGGAGCATAGTTTTGGGCTGTTGTGTCATTTATGTGTTAAAGTTTGCTGAAGTCATGCCAATTTATTTGTTTTGATTTGTGGAGATGAAAGATTGGGGAAAGAGGTTGTTCAGTTTTGGACCCTCCCAGCATAAAAGATTCTGGTGAAATAGGGGCCACAAGGCTGCTGTGGGTGCTGGAACACGTGGTGAGCAGAGATTCCTATGGTGGCTGTCTGATGGGGAGAGTCASACTCCTCTCAGCAGTACACAGTGACATCTGTTTAGATGATAGGACTTTTTTTCCTTTTTTTACTTTGTTTTTCCTTTCTTTCTTTTTTGTTTGTTTTGTTTTATATTGTTTTTACTATAAGCATACTGAGACATTGACATTGGTTACACAAGGAGGCAAGAGACCAGGCACTGCTCCAGGTATTTGAGGCTCAGCTAGGTGAGGTCCTGTGCTAACCCACCTCACCTCAGTAAGTATTCCTTTTTGAGTAGGATTTTGGCTGACACCTTCAGATATCTTTTCCAACCTGCATGTTTTGTGCTTCTGTGATTTTATCAGAGATCAGCAGGTGTGAGGGTTAAGACGTTGGTATCTATTTTGGCAGAGTTTCCAGTACAGCTTATCTATTAAAGTAGTTCTGAAGAGGAAAGTTAGCTTCTCTCAAAAAGGTCAGAAATTTGACCCAACTGACCGGGCATCCTGTGTGCCTTTGTCCACAACAGAAGCCATAAACACTCAGCATCAGGAATTTTTATTTAGGATTTTTTTTCCTGCAAATTACTGTGCCTGAAGTGCGTGTTTTCAAGACTGAAACAATTTGCATGTTGTGTAAATTGTTTTCTTACTGTAAGAAATAGAATAGATTTCCCTGGTGTGGAGGGGAAAATCATGGGTCGGTCTGATTTGGTTGAATGGTAAAATATAACAATTCCTCTTCTAAGGAATGGCAAAAATCCTAGATATGCAGCATTACATGGAATTATATGAGGACAATGTCATATGATTCTATGTGTATTTTCTCTACATAATCTCCTTTTTTCTCTTTTTAAGAAAAAAAGATTGCCTTCTTTTTAAACTGAGTTCTTTCATAATACAAYGATTAAATCAGTATGTTACAGTGGAGCATGAAGTATGTAGCTAAATTTACAGGTTTAAATAAATTCTGTAATTCTTTTATTCATTTATTTATTTATTAAATTCTATTGAACTCCTTTCTTACCAAATCAGAATAAAGGTTAAATAATATAAGTAACATTTCTGACCATATTTCATGGTATAATTTTGGTCTCAGAACAGATACTAGATCTTGTTCTGGTTCTACAACTGGTCTACAGTTTATTCTCCAAGTTTATGTCTGTGTGTGTGTAATGTTACATAGAACAGATAAAGCAGATTCCTACAGTACACGCTGTGTTTGGTGAGGTGTGCATGTCTACTTCTGGGCAAATTTTATGTTATCTGATGTATTGCACRTGTATAGCAAAAAATGTTTGCTAAAATATGATAAAATGCAAGTCCAGTTAAAAAATTCTGAATTACCTGGCCACATCCTGTTTTGAATGCATAGCATCCTAAATTTGTCCAAGCTATTGTATTTTCTTTCATTTGAGTGGCTGAATTTGCATGCTCAAGCTCTGCTCTTTAGTGGTGTGTGCACATACATATAAAACCAACATAGAAAAAATTAGTAACATGATACRTACTTCTGAGCTTAAACTTTTTCTGTCTGCAGTTTATACTGTAATATTTTGAATATTTGGCAAATTCATTAGAATTGTATTGATTATTAGTCTGTACAGACTTTTACCCTCTTAGCAAGCCTGTACTGGTCTCTGACTGGCATTATTTATCAAAGTCCCTCTATTGTTGCTGTGTGCCACAGAATSATGGAATCTTGTGGCTTGGAAGGGGCCTCCAGCCAACATCATGCTCAGAGCAGCTCTGGTTAGATCAGGTTGCTTTGAGACAAGTCCACTTAAGTTTTTAATAACTACAGTGGTGGAAACCTTTAACATCAGTCTTCCAGTAGCATYCCAGCAGGTCATTTTACACATAAGMAAGAAGAGTAATTCCCYATCCCTGAAGATGTTCCAGGCTGGATTGGATGAGGCTTGGAACGACCTGGTTTAGTGGAAGGTGTCCCTGCCTATCGCAAGGGAGTTGAAATTAGATGATCTATAAGGTCCTTTGCAATCCAAACTAGTCCATGATTGATTCTAGGATTTCCTCTTTTCATTTGCTTTTTAAAACTGAAGAAACTCAGTTCTCTCATCTCTCCATGGAAGCCATGTGGTCCAGGAAGTTGTATCTTCTCTTTGGCTTATTTTCAGTCTTGGAAAGTTACCCTGTCATTCTAATGGTGAGTTGCTCACTTCAGTATCTGCTCACCATCTCTTCACCCCTCTCCCAAGTTCATCTCTGCATATAAAATGAGCAGAGTCTGACTCTGTGTCTGTTACAATAATTCATGATTCAGCCACTTTAAAACTGCAAGAATCACAAATCTCTCTTTGTATACACTTACTGGCTATTAAGTTGTTTTGGTGTCCATTTGGGGAAGAAAAGAGGAGGATTTTGTTTGCCTTGGTGTTGTTACAGTCAATGATTGAGGTTTTTTTTTCCAGAGAATGTGAACAAATGTGAGTGTTTTGAGTGCCCATGGCAGTTGTTGAATGTTTCTTGAAGCTGAGTTTGATGATATTATGAGGAAATCATCTGCCAGCCATTTGTAGAGGAACTTCTTTATAATYTTCTGAGGATGCCCTTTGATTCCTTCCCATAAATCAATTTCTATATACAGTTTAAAAGGAAAAGCCTGTTTATTAGTTCCCTATTAATTTACATTTTTGGGCATTTATTCTTGTCACTGGGGGAAGCCAAAGCATTGTATCAGTTGGCAATACCAAAATCTCTTGTATATGAAGAATAAAATAGAATAGATCTCAGTTAACTTCTTTAGATTCTCAACAGATAAATTCATTCTCTGTGTGGTGAAGGATAGGTGGATTTTGTCTGAAAAGAGATATTMATTTCCATTTGATCTGCCTTAATCCTGAGGATATGGGTTTGGATCCCAGGGCTATTGAAAATATTAACTTGATGCTTCCATCAGCTTTCAAAAGCTCTGTGATTGAAGGTCTCAGCAGCTGTTATCTACTATAATAAATGCCAATGATAAAAAAGACTAGATAAGCTGAGGATTTTTTATTTTTTTTAAGAGCAAATAAAAGTATTTTCTTTCAAAATTAAGTTAGGAAAAAAAATCCTTTGATTATTTCTTTATTGATAGAAAGTACCAACAAGATTGTTCTTTTCTACAAATACTGCTTAGGATTTGGGGGTCACAGTTCATTGCAAAATATTCTGCCTCTGTTTGCCCAGCTGCCACACCTCCTCTGCCTTGTCTCCTCCTCTATGTGAAGAAAGAGGCTGAAAGCAAGGTAAAGGGAATAACAGGTTTAGTGCTGCTCTGCTTGTAGGCCATAATCAATGTAAATGATGTTAACAGGATTAAGACTTTTTGCATCCATGTGCATACCCCACCCTAGAGGAATGGTACCCTAGTATTTAAGCACAGGCAACATAGAACAATCTCCTGGTGTGGTTTTGGCTATATAGTGACATGTACTGGTGACCCAAAATACAGGAATAAGTCATGCAAGCTTTTGTATTTCAGTTTTTATTTTGTGGTGGGTGGGAGAGGTGGTGGTGGTGCTTTTTTTTTTTTTTTTACTGTCAAGTCAAGGTTGAAACAACTGGGAACTGCTTCTCCAGCATAACCTGGGTAGTCAAGGCAGAATGGGCCCTCAGACAGAAGCAAGCCAAAATGTCAAAACCAAAGGCAACTCTTAGGGAGAAAAAGGATATGGGAAGGATGTTTCTCTAATCTTTCATTCCAGCTTCAATTTTATGGATGTTACACACAAATTAACAAATTAAAGTAAGATTGTATTACAGAACTGTGTGTTACAAAACCTTATGGCACAAAACTTGAAGAAAAAAAATTGATATTCATGTCAGATGCATTTTAATTTCAAAATGGTCCGCAGAGTTTATGCCRTATCATTTGTATTGCAGCAGTCTTTCTCTGTTTTACATGTTTCCATTTGGTTTTGGCAAAACAAAAGGAAACAGTTAAAAAGACATTTCTCTGTGGAGGCATAAAAAACCCTTTCTGAAGTCCAGTGATGTTACTGAATTTTGGATCATAATCATATTTTTCAGTGGCTACAGTATTTCAATTAGAAATCTGCATTTAATCACTCTCCACCCTAAAAGAGAGTGTGCAGTTATGAACACAGCAATATCTGACAGTGTTCAATGATGTCTTTCGTTGTAAGAGAGTATTCAATTTCCTAATGAATGTTAGAATGAAAACAGAGTAGATTAAAATCAGTTTCTAYGTTTTTATATTTTTTTCATATGTCCAAACTGCAGCATGAAGCGTTCATCCAGCTCAGAGGTTTCAGGCTATGGATGTGGTTTTGCATTAACAAGGTGGCATTTAGATGTCTTGGGACAGACCTTGCTGCTCCTCTTGGCAGTGATGARAAGGACACACGTGTGCTACTGTCCCTTCCTCACTGCCCATACCAGTAATTGCCACTTTGTATTATTTATAGAGACTGAGGTGGTTTACAGTTTTGTTTTTTCCTGCTTTTCTCTTTAGCCGCTATCCAACACAACTGCACCCAAGCTTTTTTTGAGGTTTGTCTGGTGGAAGCAGAATTAAAGATTTTTGTGTACTTTGCTGTCTTATGACAACTGGCAGCAACTGAAATGAGGCATGTCAAGCGACTACCACAAAAAGAAGTCAGTAATTTACAAGTTCAGACAAAGGTTGGAGAAACAAACCTTCTCTGTAGTTGTTCTGTCTTGTACAGTCTGCTAATATTTCCACATTTGAGACTATTTAATTTTCCTAATTGAGAGAATGTTACACTACAGTTGAGAAGAAAAGGCAAAATCAAAAGCAGAATACTCTCATTTTCAGCAGAGCAGTGCTAATGCTTATGTTAGTCAGTGAAAAAAACATGGGGGTGGATGAGAAACAATAATTCATTACTGTCTCTCCTGCAGTCAGTTAAATATGTCTCATACGTAGCTGATTAAAGCTGCCTTTTTTTCCATAATAATAAGATTAATTGGAATCAGGATGAGAGTAGGACCATTTCTCCCAGCATATCAAACCTTTAGTGGAAGGGAAGAAGTAAAACCCAAATGCCAGCCTTGCCAGGTTGAGTTGGAACATGCAGTCAATATCCATAGCTTGCAGTAGGTGCAGAGTTATTCTTTCTACTCTGATTTTGATGCCTGTTCATAGCTTGACCTGCTGAATCTTAACCAGTGCACCACATCTGAGAAGTTTCCTCACATGACAAARGCGTGGATCAGAAAGCTGCTGATGTGATGTCTTCCCACACAAGTGTAACATAAAGGTCACATGTGAAGTCATAGATGGMTTCGTGTAACAAGGGACCCTCCCCATCCTCAATTTGTCTGCTTTTAAAATAGTGTATAGAAGGATTTTGAAAAACCAATCTCTATAATGTCCTTTTCTTTCTGTAAAACCTATTGTTATTTATTTCCAAGCTCCTTAAGATACTGCATACTATTTTGCTAGGCTAAAATATGCATCACTCTTACAATTTTTCACACTTTCTGTCTCCTCTGATTTGATTCACGTTTTCTGCCTTCTGTATCTAGTTCCCTGTCCAAGTTAAAGTGTAAAATAAAGTATAAGAGATGCTTGGGCCCCTGAACACATTGCTGAAAGGTTCGTTTTTCTGCACACAAGTGTTCAGAGTATTTCTCACAGAAGAATTGCATAAATTATGGAGATTCCAGTCACAGAACAGTGAATGGTATTGTCAGTTTGCTTAGGAAAAACTAATGAGGTTGTAAAGAAATACTGTCTGCTTTATAAGAGTAAAATTTGACAGCTGGAAAAACAAGGGCAATAGGCTGGTTTCCATTTTCCATTGATTTTAGCCCCCAACATTCAGGRGACTTCCTTTTCTGCAAAACCACATTCACACTGCCTACACATGAACACACAATGCTCTTTTGCTTCAAGCCAGAGGCAGATTAAACTTCATTAGGAGAGTAAGGCTTGAGGAAAGTTCAAACTGTAACAGATAGTAATTTGACAAATAAAGAAYTAGGGTTTGTTTTACTAAGCCAAAAATAAAGGCCAGAGCAAGGTTCCCATGGCTCTTTTGTGCCTTTAACCACTGGGTAGGAATCCCATCCCTTTTCATAGTCTGGTTTACATACTGTATAAGCCTAGCAGACACATACCATGGCTGTTTTAGTGCATTTAAGCACTCACTGGGAGCACACATAACTCTCATTAAATTAAAAAAAAAAAAAAAGCCCATAAAGTATTTCCCTTAGAGCAAGAAATAAGAACAGTAACTAAAATATGTGTTCAGAGTATTCTTAGGTAGATGCACTAGTAGCTCAGCTTAAAATCAACAAGAACAAATGCATTCTATGTCTGAATGAATTTCATTAGCTTTCTGTTGCAACATTAAATTCTCAGCCAAGCATTCTCATATTTACATATTTACACCTTCCCAGGCCTTGTTGTTCTAGGAGAAAAGGATGGATCATTGCAGGTGAGTGACAGATACCCATGGTAAYTGATAGGCTGTGATTTGAGAATTTAAGTTCTTCTCACTCAGCAGCAAACTGTGTAGTGGTCAATGTGCAGTGGCACAATCCCATACAAAGGTCTCTGACATCATTATCTGAAAACCTTTGACAAATATATATTGGATGAACTTCAACAGATAATCTACCTGCTAAATTTTGTACACTGGAATGCAGAATGTACTAGATAGTGACTGCATGCAAACAATATTACAAGGTGAGGGCTAAGACAGAATGATGTGCTGAAATGCGTGGCAAAACCACTATGAGACTGTCTCCTGGGCTGGAATGCAAAGGCATTCTTTGTGTCTTTGTGTCAGKGCTTGTTCTTGAGAGTTGGGCACCTCAGACTGGGAGCTGAAGTAACCTTGTCAAATAAACAAATGCTCCAGAAATCATCAGGCTTCTTTTAAAATTACCTGGAAGTATCTAGGAGAGAATCTTTGAGGACAGGAATAGGACACAAACCTTGGTATTTAGTTGTCTTATTCAGGTCTGCAGGGAGGTACAGCTTTTAGCCTGGAATCTGCACAGAGGATCRTTGCCTGAAGAGAAATACTTGCATAGTTTACATTCAAAGAACTGAGCAGACACTATTTTCTGCATATAATAAAGAGAAAGAAAATTTTTTTAATTTCCATATTAATTTGGAAGCAAAGAGTTGGAAGTTTGAATTCCAGCCCATGTTTCTTAAGTAATTTTCTAGGTAGGAGACATAAGCAAAGTTAATTAATTTTCACTTTTCACCCCTCACTTTAGCCTCTGCCATGATACACAAAAAATACAGAATGAGCTGAATTTGACTGAGAAGCTTAAGACTCAGTTTAGATCTGAGTCATATGTGCAATGGCTTGTTTTCAAAATTACTACTTTATTTTATAGTAACTGTTAGCTCTGTAAAACAGAGAAATTGTCCTTTAGGGGCATCTTCTGGATGGTGGAAGACTGGAGCTGTGGCCAACCACTGTTCTGTGCTTCACATCCACCAAATGRTTCCTGCAGCCTGCTGAAGAAGTGTTAGCCACCTGCCCCCAGAGTCCTCTCTKTGATTGTCTTCTGCACAGACTAGGTCTCATAGGTCCATTGTTCTCCATCTCCAAAGCTGAATGTCGGGAAACATATACTTTGGAAAGGTTGGTAACACTTTGTCCTGGCTTTAGACTGGCTCACAGATGCCTTAGCCAGGTTAATTTTGTGTGTGTTGCCAGAAGTGCATGGAGGTTTTAAGTTCTTGCTATTGTGARTGAACAAATCTGTCAGTTGTGTTGCTAGTAATCCCCAAAAGCTGCACACAGACATACAGAGATGCCTGTGTCCTGGAATGGGTTTCAGCCCTGGTGAATAACTCCTTTAAAACTTTATAAGGCTAATGAAATTGTCCTTTGGTACTTTGTAAGAACAATTTACTTTACAACTTGAAGGAAACTACTGCACTGAAAGTGACTATAAAATGATGAAAACTGTGAATTAAGTTTTCTAAATTATTTTTATGAAAGTTAAGGGGAAAAAGCAATAAAAATGACTCATAGTGAAAATGGTACATTTCTTCAAAATAAGGSCTACATTGTAGTCAATATATGTATCAGAACAATCTTGGTGATACTCATTTAAAACCCATGAAATGCAGGGCAATATGTACTTAGAGCCCAATGTTGAAGTGTGTAATGAATAGAAATTGCCTTGTGTTGCAATTAGAATTTGTGCTGACAGTGAAAAATACAGTTTGAAACCACACATTTGGACTGACTCCCTTTTCTCTCTTCGTCATTCAAGTAACTTCTCAGCTGTGTATGTGGGGGCAGCTGCATTTACCTTTAATGAAATTACAGCAGCAGAGAATTTGGCTTTGTTTCATTAACTTCACTTGGTWCTTGGAGCTTTTATGTCTCATTCCCTCAAGCAACAGGATAGATATCTAKTCAAGATATTTGTGAATTCAGAATACTTTGTATTTTCTGCCTCAGGTAAGGAAGGTATCTAAATCTCTCTTTTCCTAGTATACACATGTACACACAATATTCTGTCCCTTTATCTACATGTGTAAACATACACACAGGCACAAAAGGTCACTCTGGGACCCCTGACTTAAGAAATAGAACAAATAAATATTTAAATCCAGTTATAATGGAAAGATGTGTTCTAAATGTAGGAAGTGTGAAAACCAGAAAGATTTGAAATCTTAACCCTCTGATCCACCTCATTTTATTGAAAAAGTGTTTGCTCCAGCACATTTTTGTAGTGCTTTCTCTTGTTCAGTAATGAATGYCTTAAGCACAGAAACTTTTTTCTGAGCTTTTATTTCAGGAGGAAGAATTATTTTCTAACTGTGAGCCTTTGTTTTCTATTTTGTAACAGTGAATTCTACTTTTGTGCACCATACTAATCCTATCCAGTTTGAGCACAGAGTACTCACACAGAAACTGTGGCTGTCTTCCTTTACAATTTTTTTTTACCTTGATGCCCATGCTTGGTTTGTTTGTTTGCTTGTTCATGATTTCTTTATGTTCCTTCCCAATTCAGTCTCTTTAGTCTCTTGAATACTTACACAGATCTGAACTCGTGCCAGTTGTCCTTCACATTAGTAATACTGAAAAACTTGGAAAGAAAGTTAATTATTCCATGGATAAACTCAGGGTGGTAAAGGGCTGTTCTGTGGTGAGATCCTTCCAGGTAGCGTTCAAAGTGATGCTAAATACAAGTCAGAGCATTTTTAATTTATTTCTTGCAGGTGCATATGCTTCCATTGTTCTAATGGTAATTTAATGTGTGCAAATCCAGACTGCCTCCCTTGAAGTTGGTGAATGTGCATCACCTTCCTAATTGTGTATTAAGGGATTAGATTGGAAATGGCAGAAGTTCAGTGAGCCAAGTCCATAGGCTCACTCGCGTAACAGCAGTGAAGCAGACTAGTGAAGTAGTGGAGCCAAGACTTTGGACAGCTCTATTTACATGCTTATGTGGATGCTGTTTCCTGAAACTTGTCATTTTGTTGTTGACTCACCAGCTGCACAAATGCAAAGGGCTGCACTCTCAACTTTTTAATTTATTCAGGCACAAGTCTATTCTTGTCTTCTAAAGGACAYGTGTGCAGTGGAATGGCAGCATGAATTAGAGAGTGTGTTTTTTCAGAGGTTTTCAGACTCATTCATCCTAGATTTTGCCAGTCAGCTTGTCTGGAGATGGAGATCCCAGGTTTTACCTGTGAAAGGAAATGATACCTGAAGGTCACTCAGACAATTTCCTAATTGCTACCTGAGATAGGTTTGCCCTTTCAGATGTTGGGGGAGGCTCATGTGGAGTTGGATTGCTGGTAAGAGCAGGTGGGGATGCTTCATTAGGTTCTTTATCTCAGGAATTTTTCTCCCCACTTCCCCCTGCAGCACTTAGGTGTCAGAGCAGTCTGCTGCTTATAGAGAGATCCAGACATAATGCAGCAGTACTGGAATAGAAGCTTCATAAAGAAGCTAGACTTGTTAGTCTAAATGTGTGACTGATATTGTCAGTATTTTGTTGGTGTTGGAATATTGCAGTGTCAGCAATTTCACCACATTTGTTCATAGGAAGTCTGGCTGTCAATGCTGAACCCTCTCTTTGTACATKCTTCAAGTGAATAGGTGCATCTCTTCTGCTGAAGGCTTCATTTGAAAGCAGGATTCTGAGTTGCATATAATGTTGTGCTCTGAACAGCCTCACATTTAACCGAGAAAGATGTTTAGGTCTGGAGTTTTGTGTGAGCCTCAGGCTTGGGGCAGCATTGTTTACTCAGACAATTGTCACCAGTGCCAGCAGTCCTTATTACACAACTTTGCAGTCTGCTGCCTCCTCGGCCCTCTCTCAGCATCAGGACATACTCTGCAGAAAGCAGCCTCAGCATGCCCTGAAAGGAGATGGAAATGTAGTTCAGCAGTGGAGGCTTTGCTGCTCTTGTGCAATATGCACATAAAATCATCTCCTTATGCCTGTTGTTTACTGTGTAACAGAAACTGAGGAATTTTCAGTTTAAGAAGAAAAAGTTTAACTGACCMAATTTCGTGGGATGGAGTATCAAAGGGATGTAGAGAAACAAGTGCTTAGGGGGCATGAGTGGGCTTTTGTTAAAGAACAATGGAAAGCAAGAAAGACTCACATGATGCTCTGAAAAAGCTTGCAATTTCTAAGATATTATTTTTATTACAATTTTATCTGTACAAAATAGCACCCAGGTAAATATAAAAAACAAAATAAGTTAGACTTGTTTGGGTTGGGTGATTTGTTGTTGTTGTTGTGGTTTTTGGTTTGTTGTCTTTTTTTTTTTTTCAGGTGCATAAGATACTTGAAGGCAGTTTTAACTTGCATAGGCTTCAAAGGATTGTAATATATGATATATGCAAAATAAGAAGAAATTCTTGTTTGTTCTCTTGCTTTCTTTATGGATAAATGTCAGTGTGCCAGGCAGCAGACAGATCTAAAGTGCAGAACTATTTAGGTATGCAAGAGGGAAGGGTGTTCAATTAATGGTGTTTAAATAATTTGATGCTACTGTTCTTTAATTAGAGTAAATTAATGTAATGAATGTAGGCAGTACCTTTTGAGCCCATTAGCTTTATCACTTCCTTGAAGGTATGAAAAAATTTGAAACCAGCATCATAAAAAATATGAAATAAAATCCAAAATGCTTGTATTTGCACTGGGATCATTAGAATTTGTCCTTGGATTTTAAAGCATTTTTAATTGCCTACTGTGAAGAGGCTTTTCATACAAGCCAAAAAACCTGGATGAGAATGTTATGCAATATTAACCATTTCAGGAGGCTCTGTATAGGACAGCCACTGAGTAAACTACAGAAATAGCATCAAAATCKGTAAGTCTGGTAGGAACATGAGACTCTACTATCACTTTTCCATGTGTATTAGGCATCAGAACTGAAAATCAGGGAAAGCAGTTCTTCTAATCTTCAGTTGTATTTTATGTCATTTTCTCTCCTGCTCATCTCTGTTACTACTTCACACAGTTAAATGCAGAGTTTTGTGTGGCAATGCTACAGCAACTCTGGTGATCATTCTTCCTGAGCCTGGTGTGATCCTGTGCTTCTCACTTTATGTCTCCCCCATGTCTGAGCAGGGAATTGGATTTGCCTGGGCTGGTGAGTGTGTGGGTAAATCTGGCCATCCCTGTCCAACCTCCCCATCTCCACGAGATGTGATCTCCATGAGAGCAGCACGGCTTCCCYCGGCTGCCACGGCCAGACAGGATTCCCAGCTCTGCTCTGCAGGCCTGCTGCCCRTGCCAGGGTTGATCTCTCTTGACTTTTTGCCCAGATGACAGAGCTGCCCTGCAAGCCTGGCCAGGGTCGTGGCCGTCCCTGTGCRGGGAGCAGAGCTGCCTTCCCCAGCAGAGATGCCTCTGCCAGCGGGCAGCTGTGGCTCAGCAGGGTATTTTTGGAAGTCTCTGAACTTTACAGTTAAAGATGTGCCAGAAGTATTTAGGAAAAGTTCAGGAGATGTGGAGCACTTGCTTACTAACTGTCTGGCCTGACAGTGTTAATAAAACTTAGTTTGACAGTCCTCAAGTCAATTTAAGAGGATAAAGCTTTCAGCTGCAGGTTAGTTTGTTTCAGTTTCCTCATGGGCTGCAGCATGCTCCCTAGAAACTCTCTKCATTTTTAAAAATTATTAAAATATGTTTTCAGCTTCCTAATAAAGAAAAGCTTTTAAGAATATAGTTATTCCAGGAATTGATCCTGGAATAATGTGATCTGAGCAAACTTYAGCACCACCAGGGCTGCAGTGGCAAGCTCTGATCAGCAGCAGAGGGAGATGGAGGTTGGAGAAGAAGAGTGGGGAGTGATGGCTGGAGGAAAACAGAAATGGACTCTGCTTCAGAATGAGCAGACCAGTCAAGAAAATACTGAGCTGAATTAAAGTGGGAAAGAACTATTTTATTTTATTTCTGTCCCCTAGAAAAGAAATAATGTAAAGCTTTGGTTATTCCGTCATGGAGTCTAATTTAGTTAACCTCAGTAGGCCATTTACCAGCTTCCATGGAAGGAAGAACTGTTAAATCATGTTAAAAACAAATAAAAYCATGTTAAAAACAAACAAATAAATGCAACTCTGTTGGATCAAGAGTTCCACCTTTTCTTTCTGTAATACTCCTGAGTATTTCCCACGAGGGACTCATTGGYTTGTCAGGGGATTTAGCATTCATGTAACAGTCCAGAAACATAATTGTGTCATGATTCGTTATTACAGCAGTATTTTGAAGAGATTTGTGGGGAGGGCAGGGTTTTGAAGAACAGCACAGTGCCTGCTGTCTTCTCACAACAGGGTTTTGCCTCCTCTCTGTGACCACCCACCCTCCTCCTATGCAYTTTCAGGGTTACCTGCGAAGGGCTTTGGGTGTGCTGCTCTTGTACTGTGCCTCTTCCTGCTCTGCACTTCTTTTATGAGTGCCTCAGCTGGAATATATTTGAAATATTGAACTTTGCCACTTAATATAATTTGTAAGTCCAAACCAAAAAGTTTCAATAAATTTGACTTTTTTTACTGTTAAACATAGAAGTTTAGTACACTAAGAACTCATCTAATTCACACATGGAAGAATTTTGTGCGGGGAAAAGACGGAATCTCATTTGAAAAATAATTTCCATTATATTCTACCCTTGTAGCTATTTTGGGGTAGACACAGCACAGACTTTTGGTGTGAGCTAAACCAGCTTTCTTTTTGTTCTAACATAAAGACCATTAGGCATTTCGTTTCTTCTAGATTGCCTGGCTGTCCAGCTGTCTGGCCAGGCTCTGTACAACAGGTGTTTGGTTATGATCTCACTTACATATGTACCAATAGTGTCTGGTGCTGCCTTTCAATACTTTGTTTTACCTCAGAATCTAATAGTTTCAACTTGATATCACTATTGATTGTAAGTCCAATGATCATGAATGAATGCCTGTCCATAATAAACACAGTGGAAGACCCAATKCTGGAGTTCATTTGGATTTAAAAAAAGAGGCAGTTACTAAGACTGAATTATCATTCTTATTTTAAGAATTAAAATCAATAACTTAAAAAATTGCAATGACTAACACTTACTTTTTTCCATCCTTTTCCTTCTAGCCATCAGCATGTTTTACCCAGCAGGTCTTACAAACAGCCATATGCTCTCTAGTCTCAAGGGAACTAGTTCCAGCTTGAAAATCAATATGTCACTGCCAGGCTGTGGTAAKAGATGCTTACAGCAGCAGGTTTATATAGGCTAATGGTACTCTGTGCAACAGCAGCTCATTTAGATGAAAGGGTTGCCTAGTCTCATTCAAATGTTTGGGGCAGCAAAAGATGAATGTCTGTAAAAGCTGATCAMAGTGGTAATTTGTTCACTGATGAGCAGCCTGCCTGTAGTTGCTACACTGGAGATCCTACCAAGGAGTRCAGTGTAGTACACTAGTCTGTGAGGTTATTTCTGCACAATGTTTCATATTTGTAAAGACCGTCACTACTCTATCAGCTGGAATGAATCAATRTAGTTTAAATTTTTTGGGATTTTTTTCATGCATGAACATCAACCCCTCTGGATTTGGATAAACTGGAAAAAATCTGCAGAGAACCAAAATTTTAAATATATTTGTGAAAYTCAGATAGATTTTTACAAAACCACCTAAAAATCATCAAGGCCTGGATTTAATATGTATTTTGAAAAGAGAAAGGCCTAAAATTAGGGGTTTTATAAAAGAACCCTACCTTCATTTTTTTTGGTGGTTTGTTATGGAGAACAATGGTGACAGGTCACGTGGATCAAAGTTTGTTGAAGCAACTATTTTTTCTGTTGTGTGCCATTGCAAAGCCATTCACAGTGCTGTTGGTGATGTCCAGCTTGCTTCCACCACTGCTGGAGTTGTTTGCACCACTGCTGCTGACACGTGCTGCCTAGAGTCTTTGAGAGCAGTTAAAATACTCTTCCAGTGCAGTGAATCACTGCCTCTTTCAGAGCAGTTGCAGGCAGTCTTCAGTACCAAATACAGAGGAAACTGCTGACTTGTACGTTGTAGGAGATGTGTACAAGCTCCTTTTTCATGTGCTGTAAGGTAATGCTCAGTCTCATTTCTTTCACTTGCTTAGGATGACCACAGCATGGTTTTTCACCTAAAATATGTGAGTTATCAAAGACAGGAGCAGGGTTTTGACTAGAAAATACAAGTTCATCAAATCAGCCAAGACTTCTGTCCTCTCATTTTGAATGATGACCAGCAAGATAACCAGAATTCCAGACTTTATCTTCTAGTACCTAGCCCATTTTATGAAACCTACTTCTCATTTCCATCAATACTTTTTCAAGAGAAGTTGCCCCTCTAGATTGCTTCCATCTAATACAGGAAGTCTTGAGGCAGTCCTTTCTACTCCTTTCTGTTATTTAGGATAAAATGACTTGTCTGAATAATTCACATCCACAGCATTGCTTGAGTTCAGCTCTAGAACTGAGTGAAATTTTGTGCAGGGGAAAGGAAAGTAAGTCCTAATTGTGTTTAATTTTTACGTGCATGGTTTGTGGGGGCTTATTTAAAAAGAGTTGCAGCACATGGGGCTGTGTATATCTTAATCTCATGTTCAGATGTGGTGTTTCTAGCTTAAATAAGTAGTTTCAAAGAGCTATTTAGCAACCCTTTGTAACTTGTGGGAGCAAGAGCTTTTCTTATTGAGCCTTTAAAATGTAACTAAGCTGTATTTTTGTGATGTAGGGTTAATTCTATTTATTTATTTCAAACTCTTCCAAACTCTTCCAGCAGCTTGTTTTACATATATCTATAAGCGAAGTTTCATCGAAAGGACATGTGGCCTCTTGTTTGCAAATTTACAGYGTGCATCAAAGGACTTTATAAATACACGGAAAATTTCCTCTAGCAAGAAACAAAACCACCAGATTATTTGTGCACTATGCATGTTTATAGCCTACTTCAAAGATTTTAGTTACCTTAGCTCTGAGCCGTGGAATCTGTCTTGCAATGCATGAGGAGGTCAAGAACTCCTGCAGACATACAGACATCAGCCTGGAGACTAAACCTGATGCAGCAATTCAGTGTACACATTAGTGTGTTTCCTTTTGTCTGAACAGTGGTCTGAAACCCTCGAAAATACAGAGAAAACCTCACTTTTGGCATCTTTTTAAAAATCTGATTCGCTATCTCTTAAAGTCAGTTGAAAGATTCCCATGACCTAAACAGAACTGTGGAGTCTCTTTCCTCAGAGGGAGCCTGTCTGCATTCCCTGATAGGATCCCAGGTTGGATGAAAAGTGGAAAACTGACAAACTGCRTTATCAAATATCAGAAAGCATAAGAGCTTGTGAAATGTGAAGCCTTTCCATTTATCAGGTCAGCTATTCACAGAGCCCCCCTTCACATCAGCCTGGAAATAGAACTCATGGGTGAGCRTGGGTGAGAATCAGACTCATTACAGAAGTCTTCAAAAAACCCAGCCGTGTGAAGAGAACATTACTGAAGGATCAAGTCAATCACTAAAAGACTATAAAATAGCCAGGCTAAATTTAACTCAGCTGCTGTGTGACCATGTATTGTGAAATTACCATTCCAGTTTTTTGTAGGCCTTTATCTTTAGAATTTATGAAGGTCTGAGAAAGTGCAAGGTGGAAGAGAAATATTTCAATTCAGTGTTTCTGACGAAGTTGGCTCTTCTCCTTACCTGTCCCACAGTTTTCATTGACAATTCTAGAGCAGTCAATTAATTAGTGTTTTCAGATGGTCACAAAATGCTTTTAGCATGGTTGAGATTTGTGTTTGATTGTGTAGTGCCCAACACTTAAACTTTCCATTTTCCATCTATAAGTTAGTAGACAAGTTATAGTAGTGATTTAGTTAAGATTTCTAAAGACACTCAGATGCTAATTTGAGTAGCATTGAAAAGCCTCATCAGAATTAAGAATATTCTTTTCAGGAGGGGTCAGATGATTCCTAGAACTGAGGAATGAAGATGGAAAAAAAAGAAAGAAATTGCTTCAARGTTATTCAATGCACTGAAGGAGCTAATTAGAGTACTAAGGAAAAATGTGCTGATATAATTATGGAAACATGTTACAATTCATGATATTATAATTCACAATAACACWGGGGTCAAATTAGATTTTATTCAGGCAGTTTGCGTCTCCTGAGTGCTTAAATTTGMAGCATTAGTTTTGTTTCAAAGTAAACCTGAATGAGTTAATAAAAAACTTAACAACAGTGTTTTGAAAGCATTCTGAGTGCTTCCTTCCTCTTCTGCTGAAATTCTMCAATTATACTCATGTCCATAAAAATCATAAACCATATATGATTTTTATGGACGTTCAGTCCTCTCCCACTGAAGTGGCAGTGGCACTGAGATGACTCTTGTTGGTGAAACCCAGAGGAGAAATCACATTTTATCCATAGTGCAGCCTCCCTCCTGGTGTTACACATTATATTTGGTGGGTTTTCCCTCCATATTCTGCCTGACCTCATATTGGAAGGTAAGGTAAAAGGTGCAAGATAATTTACTCTAAGCCTGATTCTGAATTGTGCAAGTAATACACTTTTTTTTTTTTTATTGCAGGTCTTGAAATAAGTAAGAAATTTAGGTGAAAAGTACAATATATATATATTCTGTAGCTGACTGAAAAGGAAGTAAACAAACATACTGTGGTTACAAGCTTAAAGTTTAGTGTGGAGGAAGAGAGAAGCACTGTTCATAATTTAWGAAGAGCAAGTTAAAGGATATTTATCCAAGCTAGATGATTTCAAATGTGTGGCTGATTATCCTAGACAAATTTAAGGGAAGTGTAAATTCCTCAGTTCCAAGGCTATGGTTGTAATAACAAATACAACTTYCTAGGAGCTTTCCTGGGTACTGTTGCCACGAGGCATGAAACAGCCCAGGTCTCCACTAAAAATTGCCTTTGTCTTCAAAACAGGAAATCTGCATCCAAACCATTTTAGTAATCATACATCCTGGAAATTTCCATCCTTAACCTGGCCTCAGTATTTGGTTGGGAAAGTGCTACCAAGCAAAGGCAGGTCCCTGTTATCACTGTTCAACACTACAGACTTGTGTCTTCAGTGTTACTCACATAATAGGGACTTTCTCTGACTTGCTAAGTGCAGCATTAGTGATTCTTTTCAAGAGCCCTTCAAGGATGATAATGTCCAAGTGGGTCAGAGCATGGTGGATCAGCAAATATGAGGCTGCTCTTTGCAAAGAGGTAAACAGAGGTAAATWCTTTAAAAAAGTACTTACAAGTCAATAATATGGGAACTGGAAAGCTTCCAAATTGACTAAAATGCTGTAGAATTCAGTTTAAATGCATTGGAAGGATAGAGATGTGGACTGAATTAWACAAAGTTGATTTATAAGGACTAAAGTAGATTTTAGTCTGATCCAAATTCCTTCTTTGATAGAATATTTGCTTTTATGGATGTGAGAAAGTGCATCTGTTACAACTTGACTTGACATTTCAAATTCATTAAAGTAAACTACGGAATTAAGGTGTAGATTAATGTAATGTATTCTTAGTGGGTGGAAAATAATTTAAGAATACTGTTTTGCTGTCAAACTGGAAAGACTTCTCTAGTGTGATTACAAAGTGTCTGTCTGGAATCTATTTCTATTACACATTTTTCAGCAGTAGTTTGGATGATGGAATAGAATTTCCACATTTGAACATTTGAGTAAGCTGAGAGGAATTTCAAGATTTTGGAGGATAAGGTCAGAGCTGAAAATAATTTCACTTAATTGAAAAGTGGTCTGAAATCAATAAATTTAAATTCARCAAGGAGGACTGCAAAGTCTGTGCATGCAGTTAAGGAGAGAAAAATTAAATGGTCAAATAACAAAAGGAAGAAAATTGTGCAGCAACATCAGAGAACTGGAGTTAGACTGGATTTAGTCTACCTTGCAGACAAAGAAAGGAACAGCATAAGTGTTGCAGATAAATTTGTGGAAATGTCCATGTCAGGRGCAGGAGACAATTACTTCACACTGATGAGTGCAGTTTTGGTCACTGCATTTAGCAAAGATGCAGACAAAGTGAAGGGAGTCTGGAGGACAGCAGCAGGGCTGATAAGAGGTATAAAAGATATGACCTGCAAGGAAAGCTTGAAATAACTGGGTTTGTTTAGTCTGGAAAGAAGAAGACTCATGGTGTGGGAGAAGGGAACTTGATAAGAGTCTTCTAAACCTTTACATCCACAGGGGTTATCAGTTGTTCCCCAGATCCATGGAGGACAAGACAGGCGGCTACTGGCTTAATTTGTAGTTGGGATTCTAAAGAGAAACTCCACTGGGCAGACTTAAACAGACGTTGTATTGGAAGAATGGGAGTGATGGTCTGCAGAGAATTGCACATTTGTCACAAAAAAACCACAGTGAACCTGTCTTCATGTATTGATCCTTCTTCAGTTTAGCAGGATGGTATGATAACATTGTGATCCTTACCAACTCTGCTTCTCCATTTTGATTTGGTCCATTACTTTAGCTTTCATGTCTATGGTATAATAAATAAAACATGCAATTCTTGCCTTTTCTAAAACATAAATTAGTCAAGTAATTTGCAGTAATCCACAACTGTTAACATTTTTTTAAATGAAAACTTATTTCTCCAGTAGTTTTTTATAAGGAAAAGATGTCAGTGTTTGGTGGTAATGAATTACATATTTTCCATATATCAGCATTTAATAACTTAATATTTGACATTACTGGTTTATTTCACACATTTCTGTATATTTCATATATTCTGTATATTTCCCTATTAAGGTTATCTCATTTTCGTGGTCTTTCCATCACAGTCTGCTAGGAATTATAGACTGCTTATTAAAAAATGRAATGTCTAGGGGTCAGCATCCACCCAAACTTACAAATAAACCCTTTCCTCCAAAATGGTAGTAGTGGTCATAAATTTTGTCTCCAGTACAGATTTCATTTTTCAAAACAAAAATGAGCAAATCTAAATGTACTGTCTGGGATCCCTAAAATCATACAATATTTTGYCACCAGCTTMAGTRGAAATAAGACATATTTTTAATAGGYTAAAGGTTGCTTCAAAATCTACTTTTCAGTTGCCTTTGCAAAATTGCATATTTCCTGATTCAGCTCTGGGATGGCTGCCATCTCTGAGTGATGCCATCATTTGGGTTGTGGTACATGGTGTTACAAGCCTGGCATTTCCCACACTTTTCATTCATGTTTCGTCTTTCATAATTTTTCAAGCTTTTTTTTTTYCCCTCCTATATCATACTTTGCTAAGTTGAGTCTCCTGTATTGAAAATGTCTGTTAATATTTCTGAAATCCTTGTAGGGATATCCCATGTTCCTACCCTATATTTGACTGAGTAAGAAATTTAAACAGAATGGTGTGGTGTGCTCAAAGAAAATACAGCCCAAGCCGTTGGAATGAGCCATATATCCAGAAAGGAAAAATGTAAATCAATATGTATGACTCCATTGTTACTGCCAATAGGTTTTGACATGACAATTCTCTTGGTTTTGTGGGTTTTTACCTTGCTTTTGTACATTAGAGTGTTCTTTGTGATCTCAAGCGTGTGCTCACATTTAGTTGCTGCTCGCTGCTTCTGGAGTAACTCTGGTCATCAATATTAAATGAACTTTACTATTGAACTACCACAGATGCATTTGTAAAAATGTGCCTGTCCACCTTCAGCACTGGAAATGAGGTAAAGTGACCTGGGAGCTCTCTGGGCACATTCAGCAAAGGCAGCAGACAGCAACACCCTGAGGGAAAAGGAAGGAGCAGAGGCTGGTGAGGATGGAGCCACAGGGCTTTGGGAGTGAATAAAAATGAAGTGACAAAGGGCAGGAGAGGAAGAGAGTGCAGCATATAAAGGAAGAAATAGAAATTTTGCACCCTGGCTTCTTCTGAGGTTCATTAATTCCCGTGGGTTCTGCAGTCCTTCCTAAAATGAGTAACATTATCAGATTCTGGATCCTAGAAGTATGTATTAGTATTCTGCAAATGAATAAATAAGCAGCCTTATTTTGCTACGTAGTGAATATGGTCTTCTGTATTTGCCATGAATTAAGTGGATGGATCTCATTTTCCATCTGGAAAGTGCAAAGAAAAATAGCTTAATTTTGTGTTATTTATCCCTGTTCATCCTTTACTGGGATAAATGCAATAGCTGGAGTGGCATTTTGGTAGTATTTCAAAGCATTTCACTTTCACAAAAAAAAAAGTCAGCAATAGTTATAAATACTTTTATTATACAACAGATTGTGAAACTATACTACAAATTTACATCAAACATATTAATGTGCAACAAAAAAATTAGTTATTTGGTTCATTGAAGTTGTCTTGAAAGACCATAGAAATGTGGCTGGTATCTAGCAACTGGTTCCATTTGACTTCTTTGCACATGCAAATAGTGCCCAAGTGACCTCCCCTGCCAAGAGCTGAACTAGCCTAGCCTAGGTCTGCCAAGATTTGAAGAGAAATGCTGCAATACAAGAGGCATTAAGCCAACCTAACTCACATATATGCAGAATATATTTGTGTGAAAGTGTTACTGCACTCCTATGTTAAACTGAAAAATGAGAACTTTTTAAGACAAGATTGGTTTGAATTACTGATATCCACACAGGATGCAGAGGAGTGAATAAACAGCTGATGAAGCTGATTTTGAAAGAATGAGCCAAGGTGAGCCCCCATTCCTCACTGAGCAGCAGTAGAAAGGAAGGACAGGAAGGATTTGAGAGCTTTGGGCTGGGGTCAGAACTTGATCTTTTGACGGTTTGTAGTTAGGGTTTGTTTGCTTTTTATTTGAGGTTCAGCATGAATGTTTTGCTTGGACTGAGCTGTCCCTGCTGCCACACCTGAGCTAAGCACAGCAGAACTGGAAGCTAGATGKGTTTATCGTGTTGAATTGATGTGATTCTCTGTGTTGATAAAGAAGAAAGGGCACAGGGAACTAATAATAATTATGTGGCTTTTGCCAGTAGAGGTGTAAGTGCTGCATATACTTAAAACATTAGTGAGTTAAAAGCAGTGCTGGATCTGCACAAAGGGGAGATATCCCCAGTGTAAGCTCTAACTGCATTTTTTTGATCAATCACATTTGTGAAGGTCAGCTTTACCTCACACGTATGACAAACCCACTTGCCTGTTAGCATTTCTTATCAACTATTCCCACAAGGAAAGATGAATATTTGATATGTTGAATGTATGCAGTATCTGCTTTATGGGTAACTGCTTTATGGTGGGATTCCAGCTGTAAAATAATATTTCCATGATTAAATATTAGGAAMCTAGGAGGAATGCATTTATTAAACTGTTTGAACAGAAGCCCTAGTTCTGATAACATTATGATGGTCCAGGATGCATCCCTGGAACTGAGAATTGAATGCACTGCTGAAAAGTACTGAAATGTAGGGAAGCTCTGAACCTTGCAATTACGAGTGTAGGTGCCAGAATGAAGTTACCCATTATGAGTAAACAGGAGACTGTTTTCCAGAGGCTTCTATATTGAGAGTGTTCAAGCTCTATAAAGCACCACCATTTTTTTGGTATTTCAGTCCTCTGCTGTGCTCCAGAAAAACTCAACTTTTTCACATCAGTAGTGAAAGATTTCTAGATTCTGTCAGAAATGATTATTGCACCAGAAATGCAGCAGGTTAAAGCCTTGTACTTCCAGGTGGGTTGATGCTTTKAAAAACATCATAAACACCATCATGKAGTGATATACTGCATACTATACTCTTAGGGATAGGATGAGTGATGATTTCTGTCTTCCTGACTTATAAGCACAGGGGTATGTACAAAAAGCTATCAACATTGAATTTAAGGTATGGACATAATGTTTTGGAAAGGAAAATTATTTGGCAGTAATGCAGAGGGCATAAGGAGGTGGTACAGCAGGCATGTAAGGACATAACACTGATCATGTGGTTGTGCAAGTATTTGAAACTGATTTACTGGAAGGCAGCAATGGCCTTTAGGATTCATGATTGTTTTCATTACAGCAGGGTTGAATCAAATATGTCTTCAACATTTGTGGGCATAACTGTTCTGTTCTCTAGCTATAAGGTGAAATCTTTCTAAAATGTACCTGTGACTGCAGGTGTGCTTTCTGCTCTGCCACACCAGCTCCTCTGCTGTCTAAATGACTTGATACAGCTTTGTAAGTGTTCACTTTTCATACCATTTAACAAAAAAAAAAAGTTCCTTTAAATAACAGTGTCTCATTTGACTTGTAACTGAAATTGTAGGTAACTATGAGGTTACCACCTGCTGAGACAATAAAATCTTTGATGGCGCAGTGTCTCAGTAGACTGGGGAGGTGGGGAGAAATGTTTGCTGCACTTCAGAGACTATGGTTTTGTTCACAGCCTGCTGGTTTGGATTAGAGTCAGAGATGAGTTTCCAAGTCCGCATGAACAGCACCCTGCCAGAAAGTTGTTCTTGGAGCTGCTGCTGCTTTGTAAAATGCGGGGAAAAAAAAAAAAAAAAGAAAAAGGAAGGAAAGGAAAGGAGAAATGGCTGCTGGCACCTTTTCACTCCTACATTTAAGGATCTTGTAGAGACAACAACCAACACTGTCTAGACTTTGATGCATTGAGTCCTGGGTGGGCAGTGCATTTCCTCACTTCTGATTGATTTTGTTGTTAGTGCAGCAGTGTTAGAAAAGAAAGGAGAGTTTTCACTGAGACTAGCAGTACAAGCAGTATGTTTTTAATATGTGAATGAAGCAGTAGTTCTAGGTTTTATATAAAACATAGTGGAAAGATTATTTTATGTTTTATGATTTTATAATTACCTTCAAAAGGAAAAAAAAAAACTGATTTGGAAACGATAAAATGTACTTTCCTGCAAGCAGATGAACATTTTTCCATTTTCTATAAAGAAGATCGTACAAAACCATTACACTAACACTTAAAGGGATTTAGTCAGCCTACACAACAAAAGCATTTGAAGAATTTCAGCACAGTGGTTGTGTGTAAGATATTTAGACTTGTTCTAACTCAAAAACTTGTATGGTAGAAACAGTAATAGTATTTAGCTAATAATATTGCTAATGATATTTAGTAATAATATTTTAATAATGCTTTTCAAGAAGAAAGCATCAAAAGCTTTGCAAAGCACATGATGCAATAGGAAAACTGAAGGATAGAGAGGTTGTCTTGATTGTCCAAGTCCAAGAGATCTACATCACTACTTTAGACACTCCTTTAGGCATGAGCAGGATACAGCATCCCCACTGCTTTTTTGAAAATGTTACATACCCTGATCAAGGTTTTAATACTCAACCAAGCAAAATTACATTTCTGCCAATTTTGCCTAGATCTGTTTTGGCAGAAGGCTGACCAAGCAGCTGGGGTGCCTCCTGCAGATGGAAGTTCACCTTCCTTCTGCCCAACAAGCTTTGAGCAAGTACCTTGTCTTCTGTCTGTGATTCCCCATCAGCAGGTCAGCATTGGTGCCATGTCACAGGTACATTATGAGAATAAAGACACATAGAAATTTGACTTGTATTATGGTAACCATAGGCATGTAAGGCACAACAGAAACATCATTTATTATTGTGTATGCCTGGACTTGGAGTCATTTCAGCAGGGATTCAGTAGTGCAAAGTCTGGGTCGGTGCAGTCCACAGAGAGTGCATAATCAAGACTTCATTTCCATTATTTACTTTCATCCTAAGGATGATGCACTAGGGCTATATATAACCACCTAAAGGGAATTCAGTTCTAAATTTCAGTTTGCTGATCTCTTATAAAGTGAGTTCTTGTATACTCATGCACAACTTACTTAGAGCAACATGACATATATTGGAAGAGAGGGAACAGTTTACTGTTTATTTACTTAGTATTTCATATAGTCCTATCATATTTTTTAGAGAAAGAATTCTAGAAAATTACCAGTTGTAAAGCAACCATTTTGATACTGTCCCTATATCCTTTGTCATTTAAAAACTCTTCCCTAAGAAATGAAAAAGCATGGAAAGATGATATTACTCATCCAGCTCTTTTACTATTGTGCTTTTTATGAGTTCTGCATCCTCAGTTTACAACCTTAAATGGAATTACTGTGTTTGCTAATTGTAAACTAAGTACATAGTTAATCCAAAGTTCCTTTTCTGCATTTGGCATGACTTCTTATCTTTTTAATTTTGTAAATTTTGGCAGAGACTTCAGGACCATACATTTTTGTGAAACACAGTGTACTGTATCCCCATATTTTGAAATTACATTATTTTTTTTCTAAAAATACTAGAGGGTGGACTAGAGGGTGGAGCACTCAGAAGCAATTATGGCCTGACAGGACAAATCTTACTGAAAGTATGTGGATTGCTAAACCTTTTAGATGGAAAATTCCTTTCATACTTTTCACATTACAACAGTGAAATCTGTGTAATTATTCCAATCAGCAGATGTGCAATGTAAATCACAAAGAAAACAAGATCAGAGTAATATAAAGCTATAAACATATTCAAAGGGGAACTTCAGCATCTTTTTGCTTACAGCAAACATTTCTTTTTCTTGGAAGCAGCAGAAAGAAAAGCAGTGGGGCTTGTTGATGTCAGCAGGTATGCTCTTTGAAGGCTTTGGAGGTGCAAAGCAATGAAAAAAAATTAATTCCAATTCAATAGTAAGAAAGAGAAAGGTGAAGTTCCAGAAAACAAAACCTTTTCCTTTCTCACCTGGGTGACAAAGCTACTTATAAAAATGTTCTCTTATGCATTTTGGGTGAGGTCTCTTCTCTCATAGAATTCAGTTTGCACCATGGGCCGGTGCTGGAGGTGCCCTCTGGCCAGAGGATCCCTGGTGTCCCTGCTTGGAGCTCTGTGATAAGCCTCTGCATCACAGGGGAGCCTTGGAGGAGGATAAACATAGTGCACAGCCATGGTTTGTTTATAAAAACAAGTTGTCCTGGCAGAGAGTGTTAGCAGCCTTAGAACAGAGGCTGTCAGATCTTTTGGTATCTTACTAGCTTTTATCTTCTGTCTGGGGGCTGCAGTGCCTTCTGCTGTGTCCTGGTGTGCACAACACTTACTTCAGGCATTGTCATGGCTAGAGAAAGGCTTTTGCTATTGTAACATTGGATTTCTTGCCTTGGTTAACTAACCTGGTAATGAAGCCTTTCATGCCATCTGCATCATGTCAGCAAAGTAATCTTCAGCTTAGACAGCAGCTGGGCATGGCTTTTCCTGACAGATGGCATCCTGTCATCTCTTTAGCAGCTGTTTGGACGTGGCTGTGTGTCAACGCCACCATGATATAATCATTGTATCCTGTGAAGCAAGCCCAATGTGACCCTTAAGGCACTTGGCATCGTGCTGTTGGTGGCATATTTTGCAAGAATATTTTGAAGAAAGGGTACGGAAACAAGAAATCCAAGCACGTGTCACATATGTCCTTCCTTTGCACACTTTTATGGGAAGCGACAAATGTGTTCCAGCACTTTAACAGTAAGTCTTTTGCTGGTTGCAAACCTAAATTTTGGATTTAGAAAGCTATATAGAGTTACTATGAAACCATGCCAATTTTACAGTAATGTTACATTGTTCTGGCTTTATTCCACTGATATTGAAGAGAGTCTTTTACATTTAGCATTTAATTGAAGTTTTAGATGGTATCAACCAGCAAATTTTAAAATCAGTGAGAGAATATTTATGCAACTGGTGGAAAGCTGTTTTAAGAACATACTTTCTCTCCCTTGATGTATGTGGTCATGGCAATTCTGAGTCAAGGAAGGGAAACAAGAGTTAACAGAATCAATGCTCTAAAGAAAAATAGCAACGGGATAAATTTTCATGTTGGAATTCAAACGCTTAACCTGGTGGCTATAAGGAGCTTCTTTACATTTTTAGACTCCTGTATTGTAAATTACGAGCCTTAGCTGTGTGTTTTACATCTGAAAGTTCAGTTCTCTTCACTGTTCAATGTGCTCTCAATGATCACGTCCTCTTTTTTTTTCCTTTTTTGTTTCCACATATGCATCTTCCACTTAGTCACGTTACATGCTTTCACTCTGCCTGTGGTTGAGGTCCCAAGTGCAGCGCTAACAGCTGTGACACAGTTCCTCCTATGGCTTGGTGGCTSTCCCTGCAGAGGCCTGGGCTGGCAGCCCGAGTGAGTCGTGTGTCTCTGTACACACATACACAGAGCTGCGTCCAAGCCACTTTGGCCACTATCTCAGAGTTCAGAGAATCTCCAGCATGAGTGTTAATTTTGTCCAGATGTAAGTTCTTTTGGTCAAACTGAGTCATACGAAGGACCTCACCACAGGAATCTCATTTCTGATGCTTCCTTCTTTGACCTTTTCTGTGCAGTTAATTAGCAAGTATTGTGACTTATCAGTGAGGACTGGCAGGTAACAATTAGGTTTTCTATTTCTGCAGGCCAGTTATATGTGATTTTACTGCCAGGCAATGCAGCTTGGTCAGCTACATGGAAGAGGCAGAAGAAAAATTAATGTAGTCATTAAAACATTCAGTGATCCTCAGTGTTGATGTAGTATTAAAGAAACTCAACATATGAATGTAGCACATTTTCAATGTAGTCAAGTGCACAACAATAGACTTCCTAGCTTCTTTGTGCTGTTTTCTCTGTTTGTTTGTCTTTTTTGCTTACACTGAGAAATAATATTCCCAAGATTATTGTGGGCTCTCTGTGCTCAGTAGCTGGGGAGGTTTAACTTACTGTTTTCGGTCTAATTCTTTTCAAAGGAGAAGTGAATAATAACAAATATGTTACTTCTCTGTCATCATTATTTCCAATAGATGGTTTTAAAAGCTTTTCAAGGACATGATATTTTTCAAGACTGATGAGTATGCTTTGTTTTACTGAACTACAGCTTTAAAAGAGCAAAAAAACCCTTCTCTAAACATTCAGGTTTCTGACTTTGTGAGGATTCAGCTTTTGTTTTGAGCGCACTTTGACACATCACTGCACCTAGGTTTTGCAGCTGCTCTGGTTTGCCCAGGGATCCTGCCAGCTGTTGAGGCTGTGAAGTTAATGGGAGCTGAATTGGTACCCAGGCACACCCAGCTGCAGTTTGGCTGGTGGTTCAGTGACTGACCATCAGTCCAGCCAGATTATTGTTGGATTCTTTGTGCTGTTGGAGAGGCTGTCCCTTAGGTGAAATGTTAAACAGAAAACAAGTTACTAACGTTTGAAGACATAAAATGTGAGCCCATATATAGCTGTGTAAAGTCTAAGCCTTTGACTTTTGTATTGAACCTACCATCTTTTTTGATTTCAGTATCGCTTTTATTCTTATCCTCAAGCTTGAGTGTTGTTTGCTGTGTGGTGTGAAAGAGCTGTTCCCTTTAACCTGGAGCTGGTTGTTGAGAGGTGTGTTCTATACTGTGTTCACTCTTCTCTGGGCTGTGCTTTAAGGGTTAGATAAAGTGGTTTGAGTTCCTTGGGGTAGTGTTACTGAATGTTTAGTCTTTTTCTACCTGCTGATACCTACTATTTTTCAAGTTGCTTTGTATGCATGACCTAAATTTATAAATCTAATACTCAGAATGGTGTGTTAGAAGAGCACAAACCTGTTTATTTGGAGACATGGTTTATTATGGTCCAGTTTCTGACCTTCCACCAGATTTCCTCATGGAACTATACTAAAAACAGATTAATAGTATACAAATAAATAGTTCACATCCTAGTCTCCTCCTAAGTAAGAGTCAAAAGAGAGGATACAAAATTTCATGCCAAAGCAGCTGACCTAGTCACAGAAAGGTCCTTTTGTCTGGTCAAGTGGGCCACTCCTACTCAAGATGAAAACCTCCAAAAAGTAAGCAATTCCATTGCTTTTTCCCTGGATG
>NDFG01004412.1:0-25604 GCA_002167245.1 Sporophila hypoxantha | reverse complement strand
CCTCCTTGTCTCTCCTCCTCGTCCCTCTCCTTCTCGTCATCTCTCTTCTCCTCTTTGTTCATTTCTCGGTACTCTTCCTCCTTCTCGTCTCCTCTTCCTCCCTACCACGTCCACCTCCTTGTCCTCTGCTTCTTCATCTTCCTCGTCCACCTCCTTGTCCTACTCCTGTACATCCTCATCTACCTTTTCCGTCTACCTCCTCCTCCTCATCTTCTTCTCATTCTCATCATCTTCACCTCATCCTCCATGTCCTTCCTCCCTCATTCTACCTCTTTGTCCCCCTCCTCCTCCTCCTCCTCATCTACCTCCTAATCCTCGTCGTTTTCCTCCTCATCTTCCTCTTATGCCTGCCTGCTCGTCCACTCTTCTTTGGCATCCTTGTCCTCCTCCATCTCCTCCTTACTCCTCGTCTCCCTTTTCCTCCCCTCCTCCTTCCCATCTTTTCCTCTCCATCTCTTCCTCCTCCACCACCTCATCCTCTTCATCCCCCTCCTCTTCATCGTCCTCTTTCTTTCTCTCCTACTTCTTCTGGCTCATCCCCTCATCCTCGTTCCTTCCTCCTCATCCTCCCCGCCTCCCCTACCTCCTCACCCCTGTCCTTTCCTTTTCCTTCCTCCCTCATTCTTGTCCTCTTCTTCCTCATTCTCCTCATCCTCCTCCTGCCATGTCTCGTCCTCCTCCCTGTCATCCTTTAAGTCTCCTTTCACCTCCTTTCTGCCTCCTCCACATTCACCCCTGCTTTCATCCTTTTCCTCTTCTCCCCTTGTCCTCCTCCTCATCTAACCTCGTCCCTTGTCCTCTTCTTCCTCCTCCTCTCCGTCCTCCAACATCCCTCGTCCTCCCTCCTCTTCCTCGTCCCCTCCTCTTCCTTGTCCTCTTCCTCTCATAGTCATCATCCACCTCCTCCTCATTCCTCTTCCTCATCCTTGTCCTTCCTTGTCCGTGGCCTCGTCTTCCTCCACTTTACCATCCTCGTCCTTTTCTCCTCTCCCTCGTTACCTTCATTCCTCCTCCCTCGTTGACAGAACTGCGAGATTTTCCCCTCCCTCTTTCCTGTGGAGGATGAAGCCAGCTCCCTTTTCTTCTGGTGCTCCTCCTCTCTTTAGCTGAGGATGTTCAAACTCCCCAGGAGCAGGAAAATCCCCATTGCCTTTTTTGCTTGTGGCTGCAAGCCTGGAACCTCCACCCAGGAAAAAAACTTTCTGACAGCCCTGCTGAATGGCACTGCGGAGGAGGTTTGCTGAGAAATTGAGAAAACTTGCATTTTGATAGGAAATCAAGTTATATAAATATTTCTTTCTGTCACATTCAGTTTTCAGTCAGTTCCAGTTCTGTTTTCAGAGTTGGGCCACTTCAGGCAGGGCTGTCAGAAGTTTTTCTGGGTGGAGCGTTCCAGGCTGCTAGCCACAAGCAAAAAAGGGCAATGGGGATTTTCCTGCTCCTGGGGAGTTTGACATCCTCAGCTAAAGAGGAGGAGGCAGGCACCCAGAAGAAAAGGGCAGCTGGGGCTTCATCCTTTCAACAGAAAGAGCTGGAGGGGAAAATCTCCAGTTCTCGTCAACGAGAGGGGTATGAGGACGAGGCAGATGAGGGAGAAGGACGAGGGATGTAAGGTGGAGGAAGGACGAGGCCCACGGACAAGGAAGGACAAGGATGGGAAGAGGATGAGGAGGAGGTGGATGATGACTAATGAGAAGGAAGAGGACAAGGAAAGGAGGAGACGAGGAAAGAGGAGGGTAGGACGAGGATGTGGAGGAGGAGGAGGAGGAGAAGAAGAGGACAAGGACGAGGTAGATGAGGAGGGGACAAGGGGGAGAAGGAGGAAAAGATGAAGAGAAGGAAGGTGAATGTGGAGGAGGAGAAGGAGGTGAAAGGAGACTTAAAGGATGACAGGGAGGAGGACGAGGGACATGGAGGAGGAGGATGAGCGAGAATGAGGAAGAAGAGGACAAGAATTGAGAGGAGGAAAAAAGGACAAGGACAGGGGTGAGGAGGATAGGGGAGGCGGGGGAGGATGAGGAGGAAGGAACGAGGATGAGGGGATGAGCAGAAGAAGTAGGAGGGAGAAAGAAGAGGACGATGAAGAGGAGGGCGATGAAGAGGGATGAGGTGGTGGAGGAGGAAGAAGATGTGAGGAGACAAATGGGAAGGAGGAGGGGAGGAAAAGGGAGCGACGAGGGTAGGAGGAGATGGAGGAGGACAAGGATGCCAGAAGAAGAGTGGACGAGCAGGAGGCATAGAAGGAAGATGAGGAGGAAAGACGATAGGATGAGGAGGTAGATGAGAGGAAGGAGGAGGAGGGGGACAAAAGAGGTAGATGAGGAGGAGGACATGGAGGATGAGTGAAAGATGATGAGAATGAGAAGGAAGATGAGGAGGAGGAGGTAGACGAAAGGTAGATGAGGATGTACAGGAGTAGGACTAAGGAGTGAGGAGGAAGGATGAAGAAGCAGAGGACAAGGAGCTGTGACGTGTGAGGAGGAGCAGCGGGAGGGACGAGAAAGAGGAAGAGTACCGAGGAAAATGACAAAGAGGAGAAGAGAGATGACGAGGAGGAGGAGAGGACGAGAGGAGGAGGAACAAGGGAGAAGCAAGGAGAGGAGGATGATGCATGATGAGTGAAGAGAGGCAGAACAAAGTGGACAAGAGGAGAACGAGAAGGAGGACGAGGGAGAATGAAGGAGGAGGACGAGGACGACAAGACAACAGCGAGGTATGAGGAGGAGAAGGATTGAAGAAACGGCGGTGAGGACAAGGAGGCAGGAGGAGAAAGAGGAGGAGGAGGAGGAATAGGAGGGGAGGAGGAGGAGAGGAGGAGGGAGGACAAGGAGGGAGGAGGAGGATGAGGGGGAGGACGAGGAGGAGGATGAGGAGCAGGAGAGGAGGACGAGGGGGGAGGAGGAGAAGAGGAGAGAAGGAGGAAAAGGAGGAGGAGGAGAGGAGGATGAGGAAAGAGGAGGGAGGAGGACGAGGGGGAGGGAGGAGGAAGAAGCGAGGGAGAAGGAGGAAAGAAGGAGGAGGAGGAGGAGTATGGAGGAAGAGGATGATGGGCGGACGAGGAGGAGAAGAGAAGGAGAAGGAGGAAGAGCCAAGGAGAAGGCATGAGAAGGGAGGAGGAAAAGGAGGAGGAGGAGGAGGATGAGAAGTGAGGACGAGGCGTTGGAGGAGGAAGCACAAGGAGTAGGAGGAGGACGATGAGGAGGAGGGGACGAGGTATGAGGCAGAGAGGAGAGGGATGAGGGACAAGGAGGAAGGAGGAGGAGGAGGAAGGATGATATGATGAGGGGATTGAAGAAGTACAAGGAGAGAGGAGGTGAGGGAGAAGGAGGAGGAGGAGTTACAAGGATTGATGAGGAGAGAGAGAGAGGAGGTGACGAGAGGAGGAAAGTCGACGATGAGTGTCAGGAGGAGGGAGGGTGGGGGACGAGAGGAGCCAAGAGGAAGAAGAGGAGGAGAAGGGAGAACGAGGAGGAGGAGGAGGAAAGGATGAGGGGAAGGACGAGGAGGATGAAGCAGGAAGGATGAGGAGACGAGGAGGATGAAGAGGAGGATGAGGAGGAGGATGAAGAGGAGGATGAGGAGGACGAGGAGGTATATGAAGAGGAAGGATGAGGGAGGAGGATGAAGAGGAATGAGGAGGAGATGAGGAAAGGAGGGAGGACCGAGGACAACAGGAGGAAGGATGACGATGGGCTAGGAGGAGGAGGAGGAGAGACCGACGACGGCAAAAGAGGAGGATGTGTAGAGAGGGAGAGGAAAAAGTAGGAGGATGATGAGGAGGAGGCAGGAAGACCAGAGACGAGGGGGAGGAGAGGGACGAGAAGGGAGGATGAGGATGAGGAGAAAGGATGGGGAGGAGGAGGAGGAGACAGGGCAAGGAGGGGGGGAGGGGGGGGGAAAAAAAAAAAACCCAAAAAAAAAACGGGGGAGACGAGGAGGAGGCAGCGAGGACAAGGAGGATTGAGGACGAGGAAGAGGAAAAAGGTGTGAGGACAAGCGAGGACGAGAAGGCAGGAGGCGAGAACGAGTGGGGAGGAGGAAGATGAGGAGGAGACGGGCAGGAGCGAGACGAGGAACGGGAAGAGGAGAGGAGGAGAGGAGGAGGAGGCAGAATTGGACGCAGGACAAGGAGCGAGGACGAGGAGTGAGGAGCGAAGCGGGAAGAGAGGACGAGGAGGAGACAAGGAGGATTGAGGAGGAGGAGGAGGAGGGTGAGGAGGAGGTACAAGGACAAGAGGATGAGGAGGAGGAGGAGGAGGAGGAGGACGAGGAGGATGAGGAGAGGAGGAGGAAAAGGAGGAGGAGCGAAGGAGGAGGAGGACGAGGACGAAGAGGAGGAAGACGAGGAGTAGGAGTATGCAGGAGGACGTGGGGGGAAGACGAGGACGAGGGAGGATGAGAGGCAGGAGGCGAAGGAGAACGAGGCCTGTGGAGGAGGAAAGACAAGGAGTAGAGAGGAGGACAAAGAGAAAAGAGGGGAGGAGGATGAGGAGGAGGACAAGGAGGTGGCAGAGGAGTCGACGAGGGAAGGAGGAGGATGAGGCGGTGAGAGGAGAAGGTACGAGGAGGACAGGAGGAGAGAGGAGGAGAAAAAAGTTAGGGACAAGGAAAGAGGAGGGAGGGGATGATTGATGATGAGCGGATGACAGAGTACAAGGATGGGGATAGGACGAGAAGGAGTACGAGGAGCAAGGAGGAGGAGGAGGACAAGGATTATGAGGAGTGAGGGAGGAGGCGGGACGAGGAGGGGGAAGTTGACGATGAGGGTCAGGAGGAGGAGGTAGGGGACGAAGGCAGAGGAGGAGGACCAAGGACGAGTTAATGGAGGAGGAGTAGAGTAGGACAAGGATTGAGGAGAGGAGGCGGAAGTACAAGGAGAAGATGTGTAGGACGAGGAGAGGAAGAGAAAGGATGAGAGGAAGAAAGAGGAGGAGACGAGGATGAGTATGAGGAAGACGAGGAAGGAGGAGGAGGAGAGGGAGGGGAGGACAAGGAAGAAAAAGGAAACAAGGAGAAAAGGGAGGTGAGGATCAGGAGGAGGGAAGACGATGGGACAAGGAGGAGGGAGGATGATGAATGATTGCAGTGCGAGGACGAGAGGACAAGGATGGAGGAGAGGACGAGGAGGAGTACGGAGCGAGAAGTTGCAGGGAGAGAACGAGACCTGGAGGAGGACGAGGAGGAGGAGAAGGAGGAGGAGGGGGACAAGGAGGACGAGGGTACGTATGAGGAGGGAGGAGGACGATGACAAAGACCTTGGGTAGGATGTAGGAAGAGTACGAAGGAGGAGGGAGGACCAAGGAGAGAGGCATTGCGGAGGAGGACGAGTATTGAGGACAAGGGTGTCGACGAAAATGAGGAGGAAGATGAGGGAATTAGCAGGAGGACTGAGGAGGAGGAGGAGGACGAGTCGGAGGTAGCAGTATGAAGGACGTTGACGAGACGAGGCAAGAGGAAGGCGGAGCAGGGAGGACAAGGAGCAAGGGAGCAGGACAAAGAGAAGGAGGACAAGGAGGAGGAGGAGAAGGAGGAGGAAGAGTAGGATGAGACGCAGATGAGGAGAGGGAGGAGAAGGAGGTGGAGGAGGAGGGAAACAAGTGGGACCCAGGAAGAGGACGTGAGGAGGACGATGGAGCTGGAGGATGACGACGAGACGACCGCTTGAGGATGAGCAGGAGGAGGATGAGCAGCAGGAGGAGGAGGAGGGAATAGAAGGAGCGGGAGCATTTGGCAGAGGAGGAGGAGGGAGGGGGACATGGAGATATGAGGATGAGGAGGAGTGCGGACGAGGGAGGTGGAGGACGAGAGAATGCGCAGTGTGGAAATCATCGGCATCACCACAATAACCAATATTGATCCTGTGAGGGAGCCAAATTTATTATCCCTAAAAAGATATATTTATAATAAATTCTCTGTCCACCAGTCTCTAGCTAATACATGATTGGTTAATCCTAGCTGTTCACTGCCAAAATAGAATGCTATGATCACTCTAATTTGTCACACGGTCTCTGCTGTGGTTGTCGAGCCCACGCACGGCAGTCCACTTTTTTTCTTACCTCTTCCCAAAGCTTGCTGACAAACTTGCTGAGTCCTGATGATTCTTCGCATTATCCTACTGTCTGAGCCTAGAGATGCACACTATGTTTTGGACTTGGAATTTGTGCCTGATGCTCAAGCAATCTGTTGAATGCTAGGGGCAACAGTGTCAATTTCCCAAAATAGCACTGGTCCTCCTAATGCTTTCTGAGAATTGCAGGCCAGGCTCTATCTCCAAAATGAGAAAAACTCCAGGAGGTTACATGCTGTGATTTTTGTTTTAAGCGATACAGGACCATGTCCAATTGGCACGTATGCCATGCGTATTTAATACCATAAGAAACAGGAAGACATCCAAGTTGGCTTATCATCTCCAGGTTTTTCCTGACTTCTTCCCTGAATCAGCTCTTTTACCCTTGTAGATACTCAAGAACAGACAATAATTTCCTGGCAACTGATGCCCAAAATAATCCATTTCCTGGTAGTTCCTGACTTGTAGAATTTAAACTTGAGTTGATTTGTTAAATGCCTGAGCTCCTAAAAGAGATTTCTAGGGATTTTTTTGCTTTTCACATCAATTTTCTGTGATGCATCACATTTTATCAGTACAACCAATTTGACCAGGCCTTACTTAATTGCCATAAATTAATGCTCTGGTCCAATTTCCAAATTTTCCATTGAGTTAAGGGAATTTCCGATTAAGAAAGAGCAAAATGGATCCGAAGGATGTAGCTAGTGATAAGGCCAGAAGATTCTTGCCCTGTTCTGTTAGCCCATGTAACCCTATGTTAGCTCGGCTGCTTCTTATATTGTATACTCCCTTGCATTCCTTAATCACTAGCACTGAGAAACATTGTTCATATTTTTGCCAGACTGCTGCCATTTGTTGCTGTTGTCAACAATCAAGCCTGCGCGTTGCCAAATTTGCTTTAGTCTGTCTCACTCAAAATCTCTAAAGTGTTGATGTATTTGTGGTATTGCTATTCCTACTGCCACATTCAGTAGCTATTATCTTGCTCTCTAGTACAATTTGGTTTTACTATAGCAATTTAAAAATAAGGTAAAAACTTGCACCTACTAGTAACAATCTGTTGCTCATTACTGCTATCAAAGATAACATCCTGGAAGAAAAAACTCTTGATATCCTCCTGAGTTACGCCCTAAAAATTTAGCCAATGCTTACCCTCGCGTTAAACAGTGTTAAGTAATGTGAAAGCAGTTTATTGCATATTAGCTCAAGAGGGCTTAAATTTTTTGCTTTTTCCCTTCAAACCACTGCCTAACAATTATGTCTTGACGAACTTGTTCACACAAGTTTTTAAGTTACCACTTTATGCCAATGAACCTTAAGCCACAGCTTACATGGTGCACAACCATGCAGGTAACAAGCATTTTCAGTCTGACTTACAACTTGTGCAGAAAGTGAAGGTGAAGAAGTCTGTCTACATCTAACCCATGTGTATTAAGCCGATGTGGAGTTGCTGTTACTTCCTTCAGCATACTCCAGCAAACTTGGTAGATATTCCAAACCGTTGTTTCAGCTTGTCAGGTGTTGAAGAATGGATTCAGGGCGTCTGTAATTGTGCTTTTGCTGATTCTCCGCCTCTGGGCACAGGCCAGGGTTGGAACAACGGTGGCTTTCAATAGGGCTTTCAGCCACTTGGCTGGAATCCAACGAATGCCTTTATCTGTAAGGAAGCACATATAAACCTCGTTCCTATTAATTTTACTGTAGCTGCCGTCCTTCCCACACCCCTGTTTCTGACTTTTGAACATGACCTGGAATGCGTCAGGCCAATTCCTCACTTGGATTTACCGTGTGAGGGCCAGATGCAAACAAGAATTAGGTGGATCTCCCCTATCTCCTGGTTGTTTCTAAAGGTAATTTAGCACAAAAATGGATATTCAGCTTTTTTTCCTCATTGGGATAAACCCTGTAGTTTCCCCCTTTTTTGGTTTTTTGCAGCATGCCCTTGAACGGTCTGATGGGCACGCTCAATTAATTGCCTGGACCAGTAGGATTTTGTGAGGAATACCAGTGTCATGTTAATACCCCAGGAAAATTATAGAAATGCTTGAATCTTAAGGAAACTGTAAGCAGGACTATTGTCAGCCTTAATTGCTAAGGGAATACCTAACATGACAAAGCAATTGTACAAATTGTTTGTTCTCAACATGACATGCTTTCTCACCTGTTAAGGGAGTAGTCTATATAACCACAAGAATAGGTATCCAATTGGCAATGACATGTACAAACTTATTCTGACCAAATTCTGCCTCCATGAGTTACAATCCATTTGCATATAATTGCAAGGGTTGAGTTACCCCTAGGGGTAAACATCCATGCCTAAACCAATGCCCATCTCATTGACAAATCAGACAGGGTTCACAATACTAGAAGCATCGTAAGGATTTACCAAATTGTTTGACTAACATTTTGCAGATTGATGAAGAAAATGCATTGGGGAAGTTTTAGCTTGCTGAAATTTTATCAGAGTTTGCATTGGCCAAGACAGTGGCTACTAAACCATTCAGCTCGAGCGTTTACCTTTTCAGACAGACCAGGGAGACTTTGATGACTACGAAAAACATGAATAATAAAGTATTCCTGCCCTCGTTGATTTTAGGTTTTTAGAATGGGCTTAAAAGGGGAATACAAATTGCTCATTACTCACCTCCTTAGTACTGCTCTTCTAGGCATTGGACACAGCCAACTACATTAAAGCTAATCAGAAACAATGTTAATGGCCTCATTTATTCCAATTTTCAAAAGCCCAATATCAGCTTTCAATTCTAATGTCTGCAAATATCTTTTATCTCTCCAAAAATGGACATGCTTTTTCCACACTTTGTCTTGCTGCCAAGTGCAGGCAGCCTTTTTTGACCTTTACCTGCATCTGTAATACTGTCTGCCCAGACACCGGGACAGGTCAGATCTCCAGGGACGTCTGTCTCCAGACGCTGATGCTCCAATAAAGATAACACCTTGTGCTGTGGGTAAGTGTTGTGAACTTTACCTCATATCCAGCCAAAGCTATCTGGTAAGAAACAGAATGCACTAATCCCCCATTCAAATAACCAGTTAGCCAGCTGGTATCTACATTTGCATATGGTTCATGTCCCAGAATTTCCAATATTCTCCCTCTGCCCTTCATAATCAAATGACGAAAAAAGTCCATCGAGTGTCGAGTGGTAATAGTTCTAGATTGTTTTACAGGTAAAAAATATCCATTTCCAAGACTAACAAAGGATTGCCCAAGTTTTAACCATTGACAAATCAAGGCAAAAGAGATGCTTGGCATAATCTTGTCATCCTCCTTGCTCTGATTGATGATCATTCATTGAACTGGAACATCCTCGATCAGACGATGTGCATGGCGATGTCGCAACCTTTGTGGCAATGTGATCCCAGGCCTGCTGTTGTATTTTATCCAGGGTCCTGTGTCATCTGCCGAGACAAAAGTCCTAGTAACTGTATTAATGGTTCAAGTTCTTCATTAGTTATCCCAACAAATAGTCTAATCCATTGAATACCCCACTAACTTCTGGACAATCATGTACAGTTTATCTCCAGTGGTAATGGTGAGTTTCTGTGGTTTCACTACAGACTGATCAATTGCCAACCCCAAGATATTTCCAAGGAGCAGAGATTGCACATTATCAAGAGCAAATTTTAAACACCCTTTCCTCTAGCAAAACTGTCATGGTTTTAGAACAGTGTTACAGAGTCCTAATTGTTTTCCAGCCACTAAAATATATCAATCCATGGTAGTGATAGATTGAATTAATCAGGGAATTGCCTGCCCAACAGGTTCTAAATGCCCAGTAACATAAAATTTGGCACATCGGTAGAGGAATTTTGCATGCCTTGGGGCAAATAAATTGATTCATACCTTTGTAGGGTTCTGCCTATTGATAGATGGAACAGAAAATGCCAAAAATGACTTAGTGTCTTCTTGGATGCAAGGGAATGGTGGGAAAACAAGTCTTTGAGATCAATGATCAATTAGATTCCAGGACCCAGGTATCATAGAGGGATGGAAGTCCATGTTGTCAAGGTCAGGCAGTTAACTTAGCATTACTGCATTAACAGCACGTAAATCATCGTAGCAACCTCCATTTCCCACTCTTTTTCAGGATGGCAAAAAATTGGAGTGTTCCAAGGGCTAGTGGTGATGGCTTTATGTGCCCTTCCTCAAGCCTTTCTTGCACTAATTGTTGGATTATGCGGCAGCCTATTTCCTTTGACAGTGGCCCCTGATCAATCCACACACAGGTGTAATCGTGGTCCAGCTCAATTTTGAGGATCGGCTAGCATTTCCAGTGGCCGCGCTAAAAAAGCTGTGTATCAATGGAGATTTTAACTGGCCCCTAACAAGTCTTCACCAAGCAAAACTAAGTAAAGTACTAGGAGTTTTGCATGTACAATAAGGCCTTGTAGATACATTTAACTCTATTGCGGAAAGTAAAAGTAATTGACTTTCTTTGTCTCTAGTGCTTGAGTTGCTTGCTCTTTGTCTGTTTGTAGTTCTAGTTATGAGTTCTAGCATTTCTGTAACAGCAGCTCTTTTCTTTAATGTACCTAAAATCTGCCGAGTTTCATCATTAGCATTGTCAAAAGCAAGCATATTAAACATTGTATCTTTGTGTCTGATTTAAATCAGAATGATTGTAGATAGCTTCATGCAATTTGTCTACAAATTTATCAAAGTCTTCATTCTTTCTTTTGGCAATTTTGTGTAAAAGACATAGTGTTTATTACACTATGTAACTTAATCTGGAAGTGCAAGGATGGCATTATATGCTAGTTGTTGGCTCATCTGTAAGACTTGATCAATGCTCCTAGCCTGGGCAGTGGCAGTAGCCCAGGCCCTTTGCCAAGTAACTGTTGTGCTGTTAAACTATACAGAGCATCACCCTGCACTCTAGGTCTTGCTGCTTCTGAGCACACTTTCTTCTCAGCTTTTATGGAACATCACCTGCTGATGGGGTGGCATTATTAAGTCTTATTAGTGTATGCACATCAGCTGGAATTAATGTTAGATGTAAAAATATACTGCGAAGTGACTGTGCAAGTTGGGATTTTAAACCAAATTGTGAAAATTGCAGCTCTTACCTTTCTAAAATATTCCAACTAGAAAGGTTCTCAAACTCCTACTCTGCAGCATTAGTTACTACAGGAAAAGCTTGACATCATTTGAGAGAAAAGTCCCATCTATCTACTATAGCTTCTGTAATAACTCCCTTCCACTTTTGTTTCTGAGCTGCTTCTATTTCAGGGTCACATTCCAACTCTAATTCCACATTCTTTACAGCATGAGAGGGAGGATTTTGTTTAACTGGCTCGAATGCTGGCTCAGAGACAGAATGAGAGGGTGGTAACCGCTTTCCTGGTTGTGTCTGAACCTACTATCATTGGCAAGTCTATTTTCTTAAAAGAATAGTCTCTTTTGGGGACAACTGAACCCTTTCATTGAATTAACAATTTTTGCAAATTGTCCACTAAAGATTTTAAATCCTCTTTGATAGAAGAATTATTCATAACAACATCTCCTTCCTTATCCTTTTCACTTACAGCATGTTTAGTTTCTAAGTTACTGTTATCAACAATTTCTTCACTCTGACTACAACTGTCCTTTGGTCTGCAGACTAACCCCCCGAAGAGGCAGCAGCTTCCTCATTCTTACTCTGAGCTGGAGGAGCAGTGGGTGCAATGCTCGATTCTGAGCTGAGGGGTTGTGGGCTGTGTGAGGGAATGTCTAAGCTGGTAGAAAACTGTTGCTGAACTGAAGTTGCTGGACATGCCTGAGGCTGTTCTGACTCWGAGGCAAGGGCTGCACAAGCCGCAGCAGCAGCTTTCCTCTCTGCCTTTAAGGCTTGCAACACCTCAATAATAATTTTCCACAAAGCAGCATATTTAGATGCCTCTTTTGCCTCACTCCCGCCAGATGCAATACAGCCCCACAGCTTCCCATGTCGAAATCTCAAAAGCAACCTCTGCTCCTGCTATGATATTATGGTCCCAAGCCCAGTGTAATAGTCCCTTCAAATTGGAAGCATCATACTTTTGTTCTCTCTTAGAGAGGATATGTTGGAGGAGTTTCTGAACACCTTCCCTTTCATGTTCAGACCCCTTCTCCTCCCGGCTGCTCACCTTGATCAGGGTGAGATTTAAGTCATCTACGATTGGAGCTCCAGTAACCTTTTCCTCTCACTGGGGCAGTGAGGATACTTTTGACCGGCTTCTCCACTCCTCCAGGGTTGGCTCTGATCCCCTGCACAGCAGCCAAATTGCCGACCTTGAGTCCCTTTAGTGCTACGACACTGGGCCTGCCCACGTTCTCCACCAGAAATGCGGGGTGCGGAGGTTCAGGGACATCACACCATAACCAATATGATCCAGTGAAGCCAAATTTATTATCCCTAAAAACACTATATTTATAATAAGTTTCTACTGTCCACGCATCTCTAGCTAATACATGATTGGTTAATCCTAGCTGTTCACACGTCTAAAATAGAATGCTGATTGGATCATCAAATTTTTCACGTGTCTTGCTGTGGTTGTCTGGCCCACCCATGGCTCATTTTTTTCTTACTTTCCCAAGCTTGCTGACAAACCTGCTGAGTCCTAACAACTCTTCTTCTTGTATCTCTTTCAAGGATATACAGACCCCATTTCTGAATATGTCCATTATTCATCATTTGCGAATGTGTCCATTGTCCTTTATTACAAGCAGGCTGGATTGTGCATCGGCTGAATATGGCCATTGTCTTGCAAAAACTCCTCAATCTGCAAAAAATTCTCAACACCCATGTCTTCCAGGACCTGATTGATTTTACGGAGATCCTGCAGGAGCCGTCCACCTGTCTTTGCCTGGTTTTTTAATCACAGAGACAGGTGTGCTCCAAGGGCTGGTAGATGGTATAATGAGCCCTTGGACAGCTGCTCCTGAATGAGGGACTGCAGCGCCTTTAATTTCTTCTCTGGGAGAGCCACTGACCCACCCAGACAGGTTAATGGATTTTCCATGAGAGCTGCAGGATGGCACCCTGCTCAGTGGCCCCAGCTAGAAATCCCGTAGTGTCTTAAGGTTCTAGTTGAGTCCCCCATGGGACAACAGGTCCCTGCCCAAAGCGTGACAGTGCCCCTATCCAAAAGGTCTGATGGTGGCAGTCCTACCTTTGGGGCCTTGGAAACAGATGGTGCTCGACTCCTGAAACTCGTTGTTTCCCCACCGTTACCTGAAATGACCCTGAAGCTGGAACCAGGGGATTCTTTTGCCAATTAGAGCACGAGATGATAAGTAACATCGCTGCCTGGTGTCCAACAGTCCCAATAGATGGATCTTTTTCCCTCACGTGACAAGTGGTCACGCTCATCTACCTACCACAGGTCACAGCCCATAATCCATTCCATGCTAACAAGGGGGCTGGATGGACTTTCCATCCCGATTAGAAGGAGGTAAGCTTGTGCAACAACTGTTCCTTTTGACATAAACATGGAAGGTTTTAAACACATTGCCTGGACAGTAATTTATTGTAATAATGTAATAGCTAAAACTTAGGTAGAATGGTAAGGCTTCCATGCCCTTCTCTAGTGTCTGCTAAAAATCAAAATGTCTTTGGGCAGGTCTTGTGGCCATACTTGCCTGTCGGGATCTTGTGAACGTGTCATCAATTTGCATGGATAGGGCACTTACAATTGCCTTCGGGGTCCCTGGCATGATTGTCGCAGGTCAAGCTCCTCTGAGAAGATGGGCCAGTCCAATAGACTGGAGGAACTCTACGCCTTGATTTTCTATCACCGATGGAAGGGTGGGATGGAACAACTCGCATTTGATGTCATCTGCAGGGTCATTCTGCACTCTGCAGGAGTTTCCAGAGGGCTGTTGGCTGTTGGCTTCAGGAACAGTTTGGGCAATGGCTGTGGGACTGAGGGCTTGGTGAAAAACTGAGAAGGTTGTTTATTCTTGTATTTACAGTCTTTTCCTTGTGTCCAGGTTTCACGCAGGTATAAACAGTTTCCCTGCCTCCTTTGTTATGTTCTGTATTGTGGGGAAGCACATTTGCTGCAACCAGCATTTCCATTGTGGCCCTGGCCTGCAGCCTTGGCTAGGCTGGAGTCACGGTCTGAGACTACTCAGGGGTGGCAAGTGTCAACCATGTGAGCGATGCTGGCTCAGGGTCAAGGGGGAGAGCGTGCAGAACCCTTTTGCAGTCAATATTGCATTGGAGAAAGCTTTGTGGCTTTTTCTCGCAATCCTCTGCCAAGAATCCTCAGGCTATCCTCACTCTTGGATAAGCTATCACTCTCTTCCTCTGTAGAGGAAGCAGGTCTGCTGCGAGGCACAGGGCTTTCGGCCACTGGCAACACCCGTGTTGAAGGCCTTTGGTAGCAAAAAATGGCTTCCTTTCAGTTGGCCCCATGTCCAGTTCTGGGGATGGAACTCAAGTCAAGGACCCATCACAGGGGAGGTGATGGAGCAAAGTGGGAAATGGGGATGAACGGGAGGGAATCTGAAATGGCGGTCTCTCTCACAGGAGCATTGCCATCTTTGTGATTTATATAGGACATGGGGATGTGAGAATGTGGGCAAGGGAAGATCTCAGAGGCCTGGCCACTACACCCAGAGGACAGAAAAGGAGGGGAGATGACAGGCAGCAGATGGCTTGTCTCTGCCAGGGCGGGCTCCATCTCCTGTCCTGTTCTCAGGGAATGTGGGCTCAGGAATGTGGGGGCAGATTGAATAAAGTGGTTCAAAGGCTGGAACCATGAACTTGTAAACGATCCAGAAATTGATGGAAACAAAGGATTTAAAATATAAAGTTTTCCCCAACAGCAGCCCGAAATGATGACTGACAGATAGGATCAACAGAGATATCAGGAAACTCCTTAAACAACCAGTGAACAAAACGTTTTAAACTCCCCTCAGAAAACGAACTTCCCTCTAAATTCAAAACTCCCCAAAACTTAACAACAAAAATATACTTTTCAGCTTGGGACTGATTATTTCCCATAGCTACCCCCAGTGGAAGAGAGAATGCCCACCCACAGGAACAGAAAATCAAAAGCCCGAACCCCTGGCAGCTCTCTGCCACTCAGTCACTCACTCTCAGTCTCACAGGCACAATCTTCAGCCAAGGTGCGGCTTGTGGGGCTGTCAGTGAAGCTGGTCCCACGGATGTTGAAGGGATTGTTGACTTCCACTTCAGTGACATTCGATAAAACTTGAGTCTCACTTCAGTACTGTGGCTGACCCAAAGGCGTACAGCTTCCAGTGACATCTGGCTGGCAGGGTCCCTGCTGGAGACACTCACAGGAACCTCAGTGAATCTGGTCCCTGTTCGAGCGCCATGTGTAGTGTTGTGGCACTACTGAGGCTCTTGGAGCATCCAGCACTCATGAGCCCAAACCTCACTGCTACCTTAGAAAGCTGACAGAATAGGCAGGATGGGTCTTCATATGATCTCCTGCAAACTGGGTTTATTGGTACACGAACAGGGTGCACAGCTGAACAGGGCCCAGGGACGAAGACAGGGTGTAGGCTGAAGGAACAGGGTCTTATATGGGGTAGTGAGGGTGGAGCTGAAGGTCAGGGTCCAATGGATATGGGGGAAAATGGTACAGAGGAGGGGTCAGAGGTCAAGTCAGCCAAAAGGGAAACAAGGGTGGAGGAATACAGCAAACTAGGGCCATTGGAGGGACAGAGAGAGAAGAACATTCTAGGCCTAAAACAACGTGGGCAATAGGAGTTGAACTAGGGTAATTAGGCCAATGGGCCAATGGGGTAACATAACGTGACATAAATCAGCATGTGCCTGCAAAGATCTGTGGGAGAAGAAAGCATCTCACCCTAACCTGAAAGCCTACTCCTCTTATCTGGAACCAGCCCTCCATGTCTGGGGGATTGAGACTCTGAGGCCTCTGGGCCTCCACACACCCTCACAGCTGGCCCAGGGCAGGTCTGGAGTGCTCTTGGTGGCAGCTTGGGCTTGGCATGGAGGGGTCTTGGTGCAGCTTGGGCTTGCACACACTTGAGGAGGGTGTTTGTTTTCAACAGGGAGCTTAGAGTTTTAGATTGCTAAAGTAAAAGAAGAAAAAACCCCTCTTTGCCTGAGTGCAGCCAGTTCTCCAAGCTAAGCTGACCCCAGGTGAGTGAGGAGAGACAGATGGGGTTTGGAAATGTGGGCAAGGCTCTCCACATGGGTCAGATCTCAAGGCACAGCTTCTCAGAGCAGGCCAGACCTCCTCTAGAAAAGTCCCGGGTCTATCAGTCACAGAAAGTCCCTGGGTCTATCAGTCACAGAATGCTGCATCACTTCTTCTCTATATAGAAACCATACACCTTCAACAGGAATGTGGATTTATTAGAAGCTCTTTGAAATATTTTCTCTCGTAAAAATAGAAAAAGAACTTCCTAGTGAACTGCACTGTAGAGAGGGAAATCAAGGCAGAACATGGTTTGTCAGGACTTGCTTGACCTAATGAGCCCTTGGTGCATTTGGAGCGAGCCCTGAACCTCAGCCTGAGAGGAGATTGCACAAACCTTTCCAGGAGTCAAAGTCAGAGAAAACCCAAAGTGTCTCAGCATGAATGGGTCCCACTGAGTCCATCCCCAACATGGCTCCTCATGGACTCCTGGAGGAGAGATTGGAGGCCAGGATGGCACAAACTCTTCAGAGACTCAGTGTAGAAAGAAAAACCAAAGTACCTTAAAACTTGAGTATCTCAAAGTATTAATGAGCCCACTGAGTGTCAGGTACAAGCTCTCAAGACTCTTAAAGCAGATAATTGGGGCCATGATTGCACAAACCTCTCACAGAGTGATCAAAAGGGAAACACCAAGTACCTTAAAATACTGAAGTACCTTGAAGCATTTAATGACCCCACTGGTGTTGTTACTGACAAAGCCTCTCCAGGGACTAATTACAGCAATAATTGGAGGCCATGATTGCACAACCTCTCAGAACTCAAGCAAAAGCCAAGCCAAAGTCCTTTGAAAACCTGCAGTCCCTGCAGGAGCATGAAGGAGCCCCCAGGGCCATTGCTGAGCAAGGCTCCCCAGGGACTCCTTCCAGCAGATCCTTGAGCCACTGGGATGTGGGCTAGGGGGGGATGCTGAGGCAGGACAAGGGGCTGACAGTGCCCAGCCTGGCTGGGGCTGTGCCAGGAGGCCCCAGGGCCTCAGCACAAGGTGTCTCCTCCCAGCCCTTGGTGCACAGACCCTGCTGTGCCCAGGGCACCAAGACTGGCTTCTCTTTGTCCCCACCTGTCACACTGCCTGCAGTTCTCTGCTCTGCCTGGGGCCTGGGGACACTTTCTCAGTGGTCCCTCAGTGGACCCATTAAAAGTCCAAGAAAGTTTGGAGTTGGATTCTGCCTTGAGTCTGGAGAGGTTTCTTCAGCTCCCTCTCAGGGACTGATGTTTCAGGGCCTGAGCACAAAGCCCCAGAGGCTCATAAAGTCCTTGTGCTGTGTCTGTTGCTGCTGAGCTGGCTGGGCTCTGCACAGAGGCAGCTCCTGGTAAGCAAGAAGAGCTTCAAAGCACATTTCTCTTGCTGAGCAGCTCTTCTGCCAGCCCAGCAGGGCTGGGCACTGCCTGCAGCCAGCCCGGGCACAGCACCAGAGGCACAGAGAGCTTCAATCAGTCAGGGCTGGGAAGGGGCTGACGAAAGTGCCTGGGGCAGAAATCACTGCCAGCCCTTGGCACAGGAACTCTGGCTGCAGGACAATGCCAGCTGCAGCTCCTGGAGCCATCTCCTACAGCTGGAAATCCCAATGCCTACAGAGCCTGTGAGTACATTCTCTGATTGTCTCTTGTGCAGAGCAGCCAGGGGTGCCCAGGGCTGTCCTGCAGAGCAGCGGTCCTGCAGCCCAGGGCGCTGTGCTGGGGCAGGGACTCTGCTGCCTGCCAGGACAGCTCTCAGCCAGCCCTGGCAGCTGCTCCCAGCACTGGGGACAAGGTCTGGGTGGAGGAGACAGCTGGTGTGGGCTTGGAAGTGTTCTCCTTGTGTGGTGGAAGGACTGCTGCATTGTTCAGGACTGCTCCCCAGCATGGCATTTAACTGCAGAACATTCCAAGTAGATTATACAGGGAGCACGAAAGGCAGGGGGCTGCATGAAAGGGAAAATCCTGCTTTTATTCTTGACTGCTGTTGGGTTGCCGGGATGGGAAATCGGCAATAGATATTCTCTCTCAGTTCAGCGAAAAAAAAAAAATTATCTCGATGAATTATAAACCAGCGCACTGAAGAAGATCAGCACAGCGGACGCCTCGAAGCGCATAGTCGTCGCTTTCTTCTCAGGAGCCTCCTACAAGGGTTCTGCTCTGGGGTTGCCATCAAGAGCCTTTTTAGCAGAATCCAGAAGCTGCCCCTGGCAGTGCCTGAGCTCGGAGGGCAACTTGCAGGGCATGAGCTGAGCCCACAGGGCTGGGCTGCGGATATGCAAAGTCACCTGTCAGGACCCAGCCCTGGCCGGAAGACAGCATGTACTGTCTGTACGCTCCAGCCAGCGCGCGTGAGGAGCCCCCAGCGCGAAATCAAGCCCTACAACTTTCAGATTTACAATCATGCAGCAAGCAGGAACGTGCCATCAGGCACTTCCTCCTGCTGGCATGCAAGACACCGCGGCAGCTGCAGCTTCCTGCACTTCTTGCCTCTTGCTGGCTTTCGCCCTGGCTGCCCCTCCTTGGGCAACGGCCTCATCATCGCGCCGTAGCCTGCGGCCACCACCTGCCCACGCCATGGTTCTTAGCTTCCTGCACTCAAACCTGGCCCTCAGCGACTTATGGGGCTCATCTTGCACCACTGTCCCAAAGCCATGCACCAATTCCCTCTGGACAACCAGCGACATCATCCACTACAACTTGATGTGCTGCCCAGCGTTTTTCTTTGATGTTCTTCTTGCTCAGGTCAGATAATCTTGCCTCCTGACCATCATGTGCTACGACCGTACGTGTCCATACTGCAAACCCCTGCCACTACGGACCCTCTGGCAGCAGAGCTTGTGCCCACATGGCAGGCAGCTTGGCCTGGGCCAGTGCCTTTCTCACTGCTACTGCATGCACACGCCAATACATTTTCCCTGCCCCTGTGCCATGGCAATGCCTGGCCAGTTCTTCTGTGAATGTCCCACAGATCTCAAGCTCTCCTGCTCACACTACCAACCTCAGGGAACTGGGGCTCATTGCTTTTCTGATTGTGTGTTTAGCAATTTGGCTGTTTTGTGTTCATGTTTTCTTCGCTATGTGCAGATCTTCAGGGCTGTGCTGAGGATCCCCTCTGAGCAGGCGCGCACAAAGCCTTTTCCACCTGCCTCCCTCACGCTGGCTGTGCTCTCCCTGTTCCTAGCCACGCATATTTTCCGAGCTGAAGCCCCCTCCATGCTCCTCCCCAATCCCTGGATCTGGTCCTGGTCAGTTCTGTACTCGGTGGTGCCCCCACCCTGAACCCCCTCATCTACAGCCGTAGGAACCAGGAGCTCAAGGCTTGCAGTGTGGAGACTGATGACTGGTGCTTCAAAAAACATTAAACTGCTGGCAATTTATGCCAATCACTCTGTAATAAAAGTATCTTTGATTAATTCTTGTTTTTGATTGTGGTTTTCTTCTATGTCATTGTCATTTATTTTTTTTCGCCTCTCTCGTGGCCACAGACTGTGTCAATGAGGGCTCCACTCTCAGTGGCTTTAAATAAAGGAACTAAGATCTCCCAGCAAAGTTTTGTGCAGAGATGCCTTTTGTTTGCCTTCTCTGGAGCTGCAGCAGCAAGTCTGCTGCAGAGGCTGGGCAGATCAGGGCTGCCCAGCAGCTGTGCCCAGCAGCAGCAGCAGCAGCACTTGTGTTGCCATGCTGCTGCCGTGGCCCTGCCCGCTGCCTGGTGGCCCTGGTGTTGCTTGCAGGGCCTGAGTGCTCTCGGGCCGGGCACAGCCCTGGGGTGCAGTGCCGGCCTGCAGCAGGGACAGGCCATGGGCACTGCTGGGGCAGCTGCTGCGCCTCAGGCCAGGCCCTGGGGCTCCAGGCTCCTTGCCCAGGCTCTCTCAAGAACACGGCCAGCGCCAATGCTCAGCACAGAAACCCCCGTGAGCCAGCCCCAGGCTGCCGTGGCAGGCTGGGGGCAAAACAGCATGGCTGGGCTCTGCAGGGCCCTGGGCAACGGGGGAAGGAGCAGCAGAGCAGGGCTGATCCATCCCCAGTGCGCTGCACAGCCCAGGGCAGCGTCCAGAGCGTCCTGATGGAGCTGCAACAACACCCCCCTCTGCAGCCCTGGCCTCTCCCCAGCTCACACAGTGCCCATCCTTGCAGGCACAGACAACGGCAGCACTGGCTCAGCAGCCCTGTTTGCATGTGCACACAGCAGGGGGACACCCCCATGCTCTTGCTGTGGGGACATGAACCTGAGTGGAGCAAAAATGCCATGAGCCCCTGTGACCAGCAAGGGCTGGGGGACAGCAGGGAAAAACCACTCAGCTTTGTCCTGGCCTCTGCAGTCAGCAGAAAGTTTGTTCCCATCAGCTGGGAGTTTCCTGTGCCACTGCAGACGCGTTGCTCAGAGCCAGGGCTGCCTGCAGCCACCCCCACACTGCCCTGGAGGCATTGTTCCTTTGCTTTCCTTTTCTTTTTTTACTATGCCCTCGGTACAAATTTCTTCCGATTACCCTACCCTGTTTCCTCCCCCTGCAAAACAGCCCATCCCTGGTTGCCCCTCTCTGGCCCCACTCTGGGTGCAGTTCCTACTTGCCACATGGGAACGTCCCTTGCTGTTGGCCACCTGGAACTGCTTGCTCATGTCAGCCTGCTGTTCCATCAGTCCCTGCAGGCCCTTTTCTGCCTGGCTGCTCTCCAGCCACTCTGTCCCCAGCCTGTAGTGCTGCAGGGTTGTTGGCCAAGTGCAGTACCCGCAGCCTTGAACTTGTTAAAACCTAAACCTTGTTGGATTTGGGCCCTGGATCCAGCCTGTCCAGGGCCCTATGCAGAGCCCTCCTACCCTGCAGCAGATCAACATTCCCAGACAACTTGTTGTCACCACAGTTCCATGAGGCCCCAGCATGTCAGAATGGTCTCCATGATTCCATGAGGCCTCCCAGTGTCACAATGCCCTTTGGTTCCATGGGACCCCTTGGTGTCACAAAGTCCCTTGGATCTTTGGGCCCCGCAGTGTCACAATGGCACTGTGGTCCCCCAAGGCCCTGCAGTGTCACAATGGATCCTTGGTTCCATGAGGTCTGGCAGTGCAGTAATGTTCTCCTTGCTTCCACACTGTCACAATGGCCTCTTGGTCCCAAGAGCCACCACAGTGTCAAACATGTTTCCTTCATTCCAGGAGGCCCTGAGGAGCAGCCCTGGCCCCTTGGTTCCATGGGGCCCTGCAGTGTCACAAGGGCCCCATCATGACACCAGGTCCTGCTCTGTCACAATGCTCTGCATGTTCCACAAGGCCCTGCAGGGTCACAGTGGCCTCTTGGCTCCATGAGGCCTCAGAGTGCCCCAATGAATTCCTTGGTGCTGCAGTGTCACAATGGAGCCCTGGTGACACGAGATCCTGCAGTGTCACCAGGGACCCTTGGTTCCATGGGGCACCACAGTGTCACAATTGTTCCCTCAGTTCCCAGAGTCCTTGCAAGGGAGCAATGGCCCCTTGATTCCATTGTCCCCAGGCTCTCCCAAGGGTCTTCTTGGTTCCGCAGTGGGAAATGGCCCCTTGGTTCCACAAGGCCCCGCAGTGTCACAGTGCCCTCTGTGGTTCCACCAGGACCCAGACTGTAACAATGGACTCCTTGCTTCCATTCAGAATTGGACACAGCACTTGAGATGCTGCCCAACAAGCGCCCAGCACAGGGGAAAAATCACTGCTCTGGTCCTGGTGCCCTGGATCAGCTACACCATTCCTGATCCAAGCCAGAGTCCATTGTGACAGTCTGGGTCCAGTGAACACCCAGGCACTGGTTGGGCAGCATCTCGAGTGCTGTGTCTGGTTCTGAATGGAAGCAAGGAGTCCATTGTGACAGTCTGGGTCCATGCACAGCATTCCTGATCCATAGGAGTGCCAGGGGTTGGATGAGGGAAATGGTGGGGATGGGGTGGGGACAAAGTCTGATTGATTGTCAGCCATAAAGGGTCTTGATTTTTCATATTTATTCAGACTATAAGAAGGTGCTGGGCGTCAAGGTCAATTCATGGACATTAGCTGATACAAAATTTATTAAAAAAAAAAAAACTTGACAGAACGAAACTTCTATCTGCGCTATGCTGTTCAATTATATTATTACTTCACTATTGAATACACTTTCTGAATCTAATTAATCACAGAAAATTGAAAATCTATATGATTCCCAGAGGCATTTATCTTGTTAGGTGTTTGAGCAAATGATTATAAGCCGTTTCACTGAAGTCTCGAGCTGAAGAGGCTCAAGAAAGAAGAGGCCTCAGGAGTAAAAAATCATCATCAACCTCCAAGGCTGAGGATCCTTCCCCATCAGAGCAAGCAATGAACAGAAATGGGCACAGCTTTTGTGGCTGCCCCAGCTTTGGCATGGGCCCTGGGCCTGGAGCCAGGAGCAGCTCTTGAGGCCCCAAAGGCCGCGGCTAGCTTGTGTGCCGCTGGGGCAGATGAGATGGCAGCAGCGGCTGCAGAGCTATCAGCACCTCAGCCGAGGGGAGCAGCAGCAGAGCGAGCTCCTTTGTGCCTTGCGCCAGCACCTTGCCCCAGGGCTGGGCTGAGTCCCATGTAGGCAGTGCAGCTGCTGGCTGTGCCTTGCCAGGGCCTGAGGCCGTAGATTGGGGCCAGTGCCCACCAGCAGCCTGGCCCTGAGCAGAGCTGTTGGGCCAGAGCAGCTGGCTGAGACTGGGAGAGGCCCCTGGAGTGCCTCGGCTCAGGCAGCTGGCAGACTTTGCAGGGCTGCTGGCATCCAGAGCCTGGCCCCAGAAACCATCAGTGGATCCATCTCAGCCTGCTAGCGAGCAGGTGCAGGCACTCAGCCAGGCCGTAGTGGGCAGCGCCAAGCAGCCTGTGCAAGGCATTGCCAAACAGCAAGTGGCCCAGAGAGACAGGATGCTCTGTGGCCACTCAGGTGGAACATGGACAGAGCAGGGGAGGGGCCCAGGACTTTGTCAGCGCCAGGCCTCTGGCCCAGCCTGGCAGCCCGCTTGCGAAGCCCAGCTGTTGCCTGGTTGGTTTAGAGCTGTGGCCCAGTCATACCTCCTTGCGGGGCTCAGTGGCCTGTTCCCGCCATGCCAAGCCCCCCCCCCCCCCATGGGCCGGCCGCTCTTGCTGCCCAGAGCCGGCAGAGCCCGGGCAGGCTGTCTGTGCAGCCCCACAGACTGCCAGGGCCGCAGGAGCTGAGAGCTTACCAGGCAGGAGAGGCCACAAGACCAGCACAGAAACCCCAAAAGCAGCCTGCTAGTGGATGCCCCGAGCACACAACGTGATCCAGGCCACCAGAGGCGCCAACCGCTTCTCCGAGAGCCTGCCGTAATGCTTCCTTGGCGCGTGGAGGCTAGCCTGCACAGGGCTGATTGCCCCTATGCTGTTCGCGGAGCGACAAGCGACAGCAGGGAAGCGCCACAAAGGGCCACGCACTGAAAGGTATGCGGACAAGTTCTTCGAACGAGCGCTGCCATGAAGGAGGCAAGACTCGTACAGGCTGCCACCATGTTGCTCAGCACCACTACAAAACAAGTGGCATCCATAACGTATCCTCGCTGCGCTGAGGCCTGACTGATGCCAAGGGCTGAGCGTCACGCTTGTCCTTGGATGGCTGCAAGCAGGATCAAGTGCACGAGGCGCGATGGAGAAGCCACTCCAAAGGCCCAGACCAGTGTCTCATTCCATTCCTTTGCAGGAGACCGTAACTTTTGGCGCAGCAGGGTATCTATGCAAGGGACTCAGGGCGTAGTCTGCCGGGACGGGAGGACATTGAATTCCAAGCACACACCTCAGGCTCTCTGATGAATCAGTTGGCGCTACCTGATGCTCCCCGGCCCTGAATGTTCAACGACTGCCGGTGCAGAGCAGATGTGATGGGGACAGGAGCCCTGACGGGCTGTCAGGAGCGTTGCAGATCTCGACAAGCGATAGCGTGCATCGGCTCGTCAACATCGAGGTGGTTCTCGCGCTCAGATCAGCCTCTGACTCGTCGACTGCCCCTGTTGGTCTACACATTTGCACTGCCAGCAGCCTCGTGTCTAATGAGGGCACAGCAGGATGATGCTCTTTACGTTGTGAATGTCTTCTGTTGGCACACCGGACTTGTTCTCCTTGCAACTCTTACGAGATTACTCTAGTATATAGACTCATTCAGAGAGAGGTAAATTATTACTCTATAAAAGAATCTAAAAATTTCTTTTCTATTATCGCGAGCCGATGATTCGTTACATAGTACAGACAGGAGTTTTTTTTCATAGCCATCAGGAATAGGGTGTTCAAAATCCTATCCGCCGGGAATGTGTACTACCTCAGTCTAAGAGGAGGAAACTATCTTCCCACTCTCTAGTGTCACTGTTATTGACTAAATATATTAATTATTTAATCTCCCTCTTTCCATCAGGTGTTTCCATCTCCTGTTTAATATGGCCATGTTAAGGAACATATCTCTCATTTAGGCAGGTGATCTAAGGTGTTCCTGCTGCTCCCACGATTTGCTCCTCTTAGTCCTTTCTGTCAGTCAGTAACCCTAATTGCCTGGCTTTCATGCCTATTGAATATTGTTGGAGGTGAGACGTTATGAGTAGAAAGTACTCCGTCTATTATTCTCCTTCCCAACGTCTTAACCATTAGCCATAGTATATCTAAGTATATTTAAGTCGACTCATCCTCCAGTGAGTGTTGAGTCACGAGACAGATCTACGTGGTTGCGGAGCGTGCGCGTGAGAGTGTTTGTTTTGGCTGACGAAAATCCGCTGGGGTTATGGGGGACATGTCAGGTTGCTGCTGGACATCCCAGAGAGGCTGAGGAGAGCTGTGATGTGTTATTAAACTGTTCAAAATGAGACAGGTTCCTGTGTTTGGTGCCAAGAAAAGCGCTTTGACTGTGGCCTGCTGAGTAGTCACCAACGCCCTGAGGGCCCAAGGACACAAACTGATTGAGGTGTGTGTTGCCAATGCAGGGGGCTGCACTTGGGAGTCCTTTGCTCTGCGACAGGAGAGCGTTACTTTCATCCCCTTTCTCTCTTGTTGCGCTCCTCTGGGCATGGAGGGCTGACTTCAGCCTGGTGCTCACGTGTGCGAATGCAAAGGAGCAAATGCTGGCAGGATCAGGGGGCAGGAGGCTTGAGGACCTGGATCTGGTGCTGCGGGCACAGAAGGTGTTTTCCAATTGCTCTAGGACTAGTCTCCGTGGAAATGGATTTAGATACCAGGCAGAGGAAATGACTGTTGCGATGATTTGATGGGAAGCGGTCGCGATGTCCCTTGACTTGTTGGCTGGGACAAGGAAGATGACAGTCCTCTTGTCTCAGGCAGTCCTTCTCAAGAAAGCAGGGTGAGAGTTGAGCCAAGGAGCTGAAAGCGTGCAGGATGCAGCCTGGGGCTGGGAGGGAGGCTCAGATTTGCACAAGGCCTAGCTCTGCA
>NDFG01004364.1:0-13009 GCA_002167245.1 Sporophila hypoxantha | reverse complement strand
GCAGGGTGGGCAGCCCTGGCACAGGTGCCCAGAGCAGCTGTGGCTGCCCCTGGATCCCTGGCAGTGCCCAAGGCCAGGCTGGACACTGGGGCTGGAGCACCTGGGACAGTGGGAGGTGTCCCTTCCACATTCTGGGATTCTCCTTCAAAAGTTACCCACAGCAATTTAAAACCAAAGGCCAAAATCTAGGTATGTTTTTGCAAATCATCAATTGAAAGTATCTTTAGGCCTGTGAAGTGTTGTCTTTGACTTTCAAACATTTACAGTAAATCTTTCTTTACCACCATTCCTTTAAACAAAAAGCAGCTTTGAGTGGAAAACTGGATTTCTTCAAACCACTGCTGTGGTGATTAACTTCAAGTAAAATCTTTTTGAAGATCTGACTGTTCGTGTGAAAGTTGTGGTGCTGACAGGAGGGACACCACAGTGATGACAGTGGATTAAAAGATATTTCAGGGCCTGTGCTCAGCCCTGGGGCTGTCTGTCCGGGTGTCAGGGCAGTCTGTCCTGGTACTGCAGGGCCTGTGCTCAGCCCCAGGGCAGTCTGTCCGGGTGCAGCAGCAGTCTGTCCAGGAGCAGGAGCAGTCTGTCCAGGAGCAGGGGCAGTCTGTCCAGGAGCAGGGCAGTCTGTCCAGGAGCAGGGGCAGTCTGTCCAGGAGCAGGGGCAGTCTGTCCAGGAGCAGGGCAGTCTGTCCGGGTGCCAGGGCAGTCTGTCCAGGAGCAGGAGCAGTCTGTCCAGGAGCAGGAGCAGTCTGTCCAGGAGCAGGAGCAGTCTGTCCAGGAGCAGGAGCAGTCTGTCCAGGAGCAGGGCAGTCTGTCCGGGTGCCAGGGCAGTCTGTCCAGGAGCAGGGCAGTCTGTCCAGGAGCAGGAGCAGTCTGTCCAGAAGCAGGGGCAGTCTGTCCCAGGAGCAGGGGCAGTCTGTCCAGGAGAGGGCAAGCTTGTCCGGGTGCAGCAAGCCAGTCTGTCCAGGTTGCAGGCGACAGTCTGTCTGGGTGCCAGAGCAAGTCTGTCTGGGTGCCAAGGGCAGCTGTCCACGGGGCAGTCCTGTCCAGGTGCAGGGGCCCGCTCTGCTGGGTTGCCAGGGCAGTGTCCAGGGCAGTACTTGTCTAGGGCAGCTCTGTCCGGAAGAGGCACGGGCAGTCTATCATCTGGAGTGTAGGTGACAGTACTGTCGGGCAGCAGAAGGACAAGTCTGAGCTCGCTGAAATTGCAGTCCGTCCAGCTGCAGGGGCCGTCTGTCTGGTGCCAGGGCACTCCCTGACCCTGCTCTCTGTCAGCCAGGCCAGTGGGAGAACGTTTCATGGCTATGATGAGGAAGGCCTTCCCTGGAGTCTGACGGCTCCTCCATCTCCAACCAAAACGGACACGGCCCCGACCAGACCCCCTGCACGCCGAGGACGACCTGGAGAGGTACTCCTCAAAACCCCTTCATGCTTTGCTCGTTCACCCCTGGTGCTGGGGTTTTAATGAAATCCCTGCTCTGTTCCATCACTTCTATCACTGGCGCTGTCTATATCTGTTCTATCATTTTCTGTCACCGCAGACCACAAACTGAAACACTTCTGTTAAATTTGGTGCTGTGCATGAGTGGTCAGTGACTCTCAGATCCAGGCTTTCAGTAACTTCTCAACTTCCAGCCAAGCTAGAAATCTGATATCTAAGAATATTGAATTTTGGCAGGTTTAACAGGTCTAAAAAACAGAGAATAGGACACACCCTTGGGAGGATGTGTCCTCTGAGCCTGGCTGCAGATTTTGGCAGGTGGCAGTTTGGGCCAGCCAAGCTCGTAGGTCTGTGTAAGGAGGGGAGAGGGAATGAATGTCCCCTGAAGCTCTGGGCTCCAGGGAACGGCTGGTCCTGGCTGGCTTCCGGAGGCCTCTGAGAGCAAGACACACAAATCTATACAAATAAAAGGATTATTCCTTGGATTTGCCAGGGCTTCCCACAAATGCACTCCCTGGTGTGTCAGACTCACTGGGCCCATTACACAGCTCTGGGCTTAACAAGACTCTTGTAATAAACAAGAATTGCCCCTGAATGATGTGCAGCCTTTACTACGGTGTGCTGGCTGCAGCGTGTGTAATTCAGTCCTGCAGAAAGGGAGCCTGCAGAATTCCTCACTCCATCAATGAAAGATACCAGGCTGCAGGGCAGGAAATCTGAATGTATTTGGTGTATGCATGAGCCTGTTTATTTTTCATCCTGTATTGACATCTTCTCCCGTTCAGCCAGTGGGAAGTTGATGCATGCACCCAGCAATGTAATTCCATTTCATGTTGAGTGAAATATTCGGTCAGACATGAAAGAACTCCATACTGGATTATGTAAGCAGGGTGAGAAGATAGAGGGCTCCTTTCATGTTGGCTGTCCCACTTCTACAACTATTAACTCCGGATTCGTGTTTTAATAAATTGAGTAGGCTGTCAGGCTTGGTTCCTTCCAAATTGAAACCTTTTGTTGTTGAAGAAAGCTGCATTTTCACCTTTAATGTGATGATTTCCCTGTTTCAGTAGGAAAGGGTGGTGCCAGTCACATTAGTGTGCATATGGAAGGCAAGCATTTTTATCTTTCCAAGGCAGGGATTATATTTTTATTTCTGTGTTGCACTTCCTGGAGGTAAGAGCGTGCAAGGGATGGCAGGGACGGAGGGAAGCGGCTTGAGGGCACTTAACTAAGATTTTGTGGTACGAATGCGTTCCAAATCGCATTTCAAAGGGATAAATCTGGCAGTTTTTAAGAGAGCAGCGACCTAACCCCCTCGTTTTTGTGTGGCTGGCAGGGCATGCCAAGGAGGAGCACGGAGGCTGCGGTTCCACGGCAGCTGACGATGGAGTACCAGGACGCTGCAGCGCGCCTAGCCCTGCCTGGCAGGAGCAGGTCGGGGGCACCTGGATGCCGAGCGGGAAGTCAGAGGTCTGCAGGGCGTGCATGCCGTGGCAATGGGGGCCGTGCGCTGGCAGGTGGGTGGGGACCCGCCTGGCCGGGCTCAGGCTGTTCTCCAGCTCACCTGGGCAGCTCTCTGGGTGCTGCAGCCCCCCGGGAAGGGCTGCTGAGAATCACCCGCTGCTGCAGCTCGCGGCTTCTCACCTCTGCTCTGCTCAACGGGAACCATCCAGGGGAAGGTTTTAGTGGCAATACCTTGAAAGTAAGCTCTTTTCAATAAAGAAGCTAGGACAGATAGCCTTAAATATATAATGTCGTGTCTTTAATTCCTTCTGGGCTCCAGAGATTACATGATTCCTCATAAATGTTTAGAAGGCTTATAGCTGAGATGTTTATCTGTTACATTAACATTGCCAAGTGCCTGAGTCCGCCACATTCCTGCTGTCCTGCCTCATAGGGTTCCTCGTGGCAATTGGACAGCTCGGCCTGAGGGTGCTGCTTTTGTTGGGATGCCTTGTGTGTGTGTGTGCCGAGGGAAGTTACAGAGACTTGTTCCCTGCAGGGTGGGCAGCCCTGGGCACAGGATGCCACAGACAGTTGGGGCTTGGCTGGATCGTTAGGCATAGTGCCCAAGGCCATAGGCTGGACAGGGGCTGGGACCTGGGTACAGTTGGATGTCTTTCATGGAAGGGTGACTGTGGGTTTGGTCCTGTCCACCAAAACCTCCCCTGACTCCTTCCTAAAGGGCTGTCAGGAGGTCTGCCCAGGTCTGAAAGTGAGTGCAGTCAGGACAAGGGACAAATTGCTGTTTAACAGCAAAATTGCCCTCAAGGCCCTAATTTCTGCTACACTTCTGTTGGAGGTGTTAATCCAGGAAACTGGGAGTGGGTCAGGTATATGCATGAAAACTGACATTGCGAGAACTAGAAATCTACCTCGAATAACTGTTCAATGTGTTTCGAGATGAACTGGAAGGACCCCAGTGAGCCAAGGCATGCCGCAAGCTGTGAGAGTACACTGCGATTTAGTCTTTTTCAGCCAGTGGGCCAAAGGAGGCACACGTAGGTCATAAACAAAGGTCACTTCAGTGTAAATAAGGATAAAATAGCAGAGAAATCGCGTTCAGATAATGAACATTCTCATGAAAGTATGTACGAATACACAACTACAATAATTACATTTGTTTCTCCAGAAAAACACGTGCAGGTAATGGTGTGGTGCTCTATTTAAAATAAGCGGAAGCTACAGATACAGTAAAAAAGGAGAGATGGGTAATGAAATAAAGATATTGCACTAACATCAATAAAGGTCAAGTACGGATAGGCACCAAAGGCAAAACGGCATGAAATTTGCCAGTTTGTAATGTGGCCTCTCATCCCGAAGTTTAAGTGCGCCTCAATTTTAAGGGAACGCATAGCTTTGCCCCAGAATTGTGCCACTAGTGAATTTTTCTTTTTTGTCCTGGAGAAAGGGAGGCTCTGCTGCAGCCATGGCATGAGCAAGCTGTGAGGGGCCAGCACTCTGCTTTGCCGTTTTGTTAATCTTGAGATAAATCTCATAACTTCAGTAATGCCTTCTCCCAGGCTTGATTGATTACATTTGATTATTTTGATACTCTGTGCTCAGCTGCAAATTTCTTCTGCAGGGAACTTTCAAAATAAATTTGTTAAAAGCCTTTGGTTTTAATATTTTTTGTAACTGCTAGATAGGTTGGTCTTTTGGGAAAGTTGATTTTTAAATATTATTTTTAACTCTTCTTTATCACTTTTTTGGTTTTTTGTTTCTCTCTCATATGCCACAGACAACGTGAGCAGTCGAAGCTAGACAATACACCGGTCCAGGCACTCAATAGAAGACCTGGAAAAGGTCTGGCTGAGCAGGGAACAGGTAATGCTGACTCCAGCCCTTCCCCCTCTGCTGGGGACAGAAGGGCTCCCAGGCTGTTACAGATTGAGGTGCACCACTTATGTGGTAAAAAACCAACAACCAAACAAAGAAACGAACCAAAAAACCAAAAAACAACAGCAGTAAACAGAAAATGGTGAGAACAATTAAATAATTAATAATTCAATCATTGCTTCCAAGCTTAACCTCTTCTTGTTGTTCTTGCTGATAAATTAATGTTCTGGGTTTGTGGGTTTATATATTCCTCAAACTAAGAGATTAGCTTCCAAATAAAGTTAGTTTGCCTGATCTGCAGAAATATGTAATTTGTATTTAGCAAATAGAAATTTGATAGTAAAACACATAGTTAAAAATATCCCTTTTAATGTGAACCAGATTTTTCTGAAAGAGTTTTTTAATCACTGGCATGTTTTTATTCCATTTGTGTACTACAGAGCTGTTAAAATGATATGGCAAGTTTAGCCTAGGAGTTATTACTTCCATTTAGGAAGTGATGGGTTACAGTTTCCCAGCCCTCACTGTTCTGTCCCTCTGCAATGTGGGTTCAGTGAAATACTTGCTGTGTGCTGTTGCAAATGTTGCAGCTTCACTGCAGTGTTGTTCATTTCTCCCAAGGACATGAAGTGGATTGAGGAGAAGCAGGCGTTGTACAGAAGGAATCAGGACTGGTAGAAAAGGTATTTAAGTTTCTATTTGCATTATTCAAATAGCATTTGGTCTTGAGGGAGCACAAGGGCAGTATTCCAATCTGCATGCACTGCCCTGCTGGCATAACTCATGTTTCAAGGAGATCCTCACAACCTGCTGGAGACGTGGGCTCTGGCATTCCTGTGGGTGTCCTGTGCACGGGGACAGTGGCCCTGGGCCAGCCCTGTGTCCCCCTGGCCCGGGTGGCTCAGCCCCTGCCAGGGCTGGGTGTTCCTGCCCCCTGGCTCAGCCCTGCCCTGGCTCAGGCCTGCCCCAGCGTGGCCTGCCCCTGGCTCAGCCCATGCCCTACCTGGCTCAGGACAGGTGGCCCTGGTGTGCCTGCCCCCCTGCTCAGGACTGCCCAGACAAGTGCCCAGGGGCTGCTGTGCCTGCCCCCCTGGTCAGCCCTGCCCCCTGGCTCAGGTGCCCCTGTGCTTTGTGGAGATTCAGGCAGATGGAGGCCGGGAGGCACGCCTCAAGCACGACGTGCAGGACCCCAAGGACCAGAACGAGCTGCTGGAGTTCAGGATCATGGAGCTGGAGGTGAGCCCCTGGGGCAGCCCCGCCTGCGGTGTGGGGCACTGCAGAGGGACATGTGCCAGGCTGTCAGGCTTTCGGGGTGGGGCGTGGCTCTCCTGATCAGGCTGTTTGTTATGATTTTCTCTTAAATGACTAAGGAGAGTCCAGAAGCTGCTAAGCTACTAGTTGCTGAGTAACACGTTCTGGATGCCATTTCCACAGCTCAATCTTGGGCATCCAGGCTGACCTGTGCTGCCACGAAGCAGATAACTGCTGTTGGGGCCTCAGCTTCCAGAAGGAAAAAATCTACAAGAAGGATTTTAGTGGATGCTGGACGACACTGATCGTGCACGGTCGGTCAGAGAGGATAACCACCAACCACACACCACCACCACACACCACCGGTGCGGCTGGCAGCTGTTGTGGCAGGAGGGTGCTGGGTAGCTTTAGGGGCCCTCCAGCCAGAGCATTCCGCGGTGCTGTGGTGTGGCACAGGCAGGAGATAACCAGGATTCTTGTCTTCCAGAGAGAGAGAGACGGTCCCGGCCATCACCTTCACCACGGCCCCTTCACGGAGGGCAAGAGCCCCCTGCAGGTGTACTGCGAGCCGAAGGTGTAACAGTAAGGGATGCTCCTTTCCTATCCCTGAGCAAAGCCAGGCGCCCGTGCTGACCTGCCTCTCCATTTCTCTCTCGCCAGGACATTGTAGTGGCAGAGCTGATGAAAAAGTTGGACATTTTAGGGGATAACGCCGTAAGTGTATGTTCCTTAATAAATTGTGCAGCTTTGGGAATGCCTGTCTCGTGTGGAGTGGCAGAGCTGCCTGGTCTGGTGCTGCACAGCCTGTCCTGCCTCGTTGGGCTGCCAGCAAAGCATTTGCTGCCATTTCAAGGTTTGCTGCCACGAGGAGTGAAGTGGCAGGGCCCGTGTCACCACACTGCCTACCCAGATCCGCACTGAGAGTCACGTTGGTCTTTGGCCCTTTCTGGCCACTGGTCACACACGGTTTTCTTGATTTGCTTGCTCTGCATCTTGCTTTGCTTTTGCATTCTCAGCAGCTGTGTGCTTGAGTTTGCCCAATACCCATCAACCCTTGATACTAAACCATGAGATATTAAACAAGAAGCCAAAACAGCAGCATGAAAAGGAGAAGCAAAAACAAAGAAGGTGCAGGTGCTTCTCCTTCAGCAGGTGGCAGTGAATGACTGCACACAGTTATGCACTGGAAGGCACACCCAAGTCCTGTGGGTCTTCTCCTGTGCTCTTCCCCTGTCAGCAGAGCCCCAGGGTGGATGGGCCAGGGAGAGCAGAGGCCCTCTCCCACCAGGGTCTCACAGAGCCCTCAGCAGCTCCACGGGGCCTCCTGGGACCCCCACCCCAGCACTGGGGCTGCAGCTGGGTCCCATGCTCTCAGACTCTGCACCTGGGGCTGCCCCAGCTCTCCCTCTGGGCACGCAGGGCTGCCCCAGCTCTCCCTGTGAGACCAGGCTGGGCACTAGCGCTGCCCCAGCTCTCCCTCTGCGGCACCAAGGGCTGCCCCAGCTCTCCCTGTGACCAGGCTGGATAGCAGCAAAATGCCATCCCCAGGACCATGGCACAGCCTGGAAGTACCAGAACTATAAATACCTGAGAGTGGGCAGCCCTGGCACAGGTGCCCAGAGCAGCTGGGGCTGCCCCTGGATCCCTGGCAGTGCCAAGGCCAGGCTGGACACTGGGGCTGGACCTGGGACAGAGGGAGGTGTCCCTGCCATGGCAGGGTGGCACGGGGGCAGTTTTAAGGTCCCTCCCACCCAGAGCACACCAGGATCCCCTGACTCAGTCCCTGCAGGGCAGCACTGCCCTGTCCCAGCAGTGCCTGAGGCTGAAGCCCTGCAGAGTGCCCCTGCCCAGCAGCTGCCCTGGCTCTGGCTCAGGGTCCCACACCAGCCAGGCCCAGCCCTGCTCCTGCTGGACCTGTGGTCACGCTGAAGCTTGGGATGAAATGCAAAGCCCAGTTCCAGTACTTTGATTTTTTGGAGAAAGCAACAGAAGATGGATGGAATGGCCACCATCTCAACAATGCTTCCCAAAATCATCACTTGGCTGCACAAGTGGGGATGGTGCATGGGATGAGCACTGCATCTCTTCTCCCCATGGCTCTCTGTGCTGAGCTTGATCTTGTCCATGTGTAAATGTGTGTTTATTCCCTGTTGGGTACACATAGGTCCAGTGTCCTTTTCTTTTTGGTAAATATGAGAATTTTGGAAGAATTATGTATGACAAGGATTGGTAATGAATAGTGACAATGGCTTTTACAATGATTTTCAATATTAATGGCTTTTACAATGCATTACAATATTAATTTCCTCTGCCTCAGTTTATTGTTCCTCAGACATAATTAATTCCAGATGTGTTTGAAACAGCAGTGGCCCAAGTAGTGGGTTAGTAACAAGAACTGGGATCTGTTGTAATTGTGCTCTGCTTTTGGTGCAGAATCTGACCAACGAGGAGCAGGTGGTCATCATCCAGGCCAGGACTGTCCTCACACTGGCTGAGAAGGTGAGAGCACAGGTGGGGAGGTGAGTTTTATCTATGGTATTCTTCGATTGCTTTCGCTCTCGTCCTCTTTTCCGTTTTATCTACGAATCTCAGAACCACATTTCGTTCCTTTACGATTTACACTGGAAAATAGCTTATTCTTTATAGCGGCATTTTAAAAAACAGTGTCTTGTTGACTTCTGTAGAAGGAACGGCGGGGAATATTTGTAAATATCAAGAAAGACCATAAGAAAGTATATAATTCAGTTGGTGGATGCATCATCAGGTATTCTGAGAAGAACCTTCATGATGATCATAGTTTTAATTGTATTAAGAGCAGTACGACAGTTGAGAAAAGATGTATGTACTAAATATTTTCAAACATTCGTAACCAATGCTAGGGCAGTTCAGGCCTGCTTGTAGTTTCCGTCAGGAACTACGCTGATAATTTAAGTGCTTCTCCCTTCTTTTGGGATAGTCGATCCTCCCGGTCTTTAGAACTGCAGCCTGCACTGTCTAGTTTCTTCACATTTCACATTTGTTTTTCATAACGAGTTCTACTTCGTACGTTCCTGTTCTTCCAAGAGTCCAATGGTCCGTCTGTGCTCCGCTCTATGTGGCCACCTTCCCCATTTCCTTTGGATCAGCTGGGCCCCTCCATCTTTCCTGATTGGCGATAGTTGCTGAAGGCATCTTTTAGGGTATCGATACAGGCATCATATTGAAAGCCTTTCCTCCTCTTGTGAGCTCATCAGGTTTCATATCACTTTTTGTTACTTCTTTTTAGCCTGGTAATAGATTGTTGTCTTCGTTTAGGTCATATAGCATGTCAACTGCGCTTGGACAGAATATCCTTTAATCTCCCTCTGCTTGTGATCTGTATTTTGATCTTTGTTTTTCACTTCATTCACTGATTTTCCTACTCTCTTGTCTGATTTTCAGATCATCTTTAACGTATCTTTTGGATTAACTTCTGCTGTTCAATACTATATCAGCCTTTTCCCTCAATGCATTTGAGGTTTTTTATTTTTTTCATGCACACATGAACCACTTTTTACAGTTAAATTGGCGTTGGCTTTAGTTTCGCTTTTTCCCCTTGATCCTTTCTTTTTTCTTCACTTTTTTATTCATTTGATGAACTATTTCCCTGTACCCCCCATGAGTGGATAATATAATTGTTCTACGTTTAGTTGCCTTCATCGGACATGTCTGACAGTTCCCTACAATATTATACATTAGTATGCCCATTTCTGCTCTCTATTGAACTCATACTGCCTTTAATCGTAAGTTCCTCCTTCGTAAGATGTCAATAAACCACCAATTATAACTCTTTTCAATTAAGTCTATTTCAGAAAAGCATAATTTTGACAATTATTGCCGTGAGATCCTTGTTTGGCCTTCCCAGAGTCTCGAGAAAGTATCTTTTCTTATCGACTGTTACATCCCAAGTCTATATTAAATCCAGCTTTGTTTGACAGAAAATTTCCTGTCGTCCAGTGAAAAACTTCTTTTTTGTAGCAACAATTTCCATAGTAGTTCTTAGTCATCGTTTCCCGTTGAGAATTTATTTTGCATAATAAATTTCAATTGATTTGGGCGCTATCCTGTTTCCATGCAGGATCTGGTTAATAATCTTATCCAACATCAATTTATACCCCAAGTGTTAGATATAAAACCATATTTTTCTGTCTGATGCTTTTCGATTGTCAGCTGTCTTTTATTTTCGGTACATGGGATCTTGATGGATTCCATTTTTCCACACATTTCTTGCTGCTTGTCAATTTATCAGGCTCAAGTCCAATTTTAAGCTGATAACTGTCTGATTCTTTGCTGAATATTTTCTGTGTCAGTTTAAATCATTAAGTAAGGATACTGCTTTTGAATTTTAGCTTTCGTTTTGATCTAGTCAAATTAATTCTTGCTTTGTCTGGTCGTTTCATTTCTCACCTATACTTGTGCGCCAGTTTCAGTATTTCACTGTCTTAATCAATAAATCACAAGCCATATGCAGCCACGTGGATGTAGAACCATTGTGTAATGACTCACTAGTCGTTCTGTTATTTCTGCGCCCTGCTTTTCCTTGACCAAGCCCAAGCCATTATTTCATATCTGAGTCTTTCTATTTACTCATAAAGGCATTTCATCCCTTTTCCTTACCATTTTTCCCTTAGCATGCCAGGCATTTCCAACCCTTCTAAACCAGCACTTCGATAGCAGGCTGTAAAACACCCCAATGGCCTTCTGCCTGCATGTTCTACACCTCACCTAGGCTTTTTCCCCTGCTGTAATTTTCCTCCTCTTCCTCGACTGCAAGGATTTTTGCTTCTTCAGAATAATCCTCAGTCTTGATCTCTGCAGTTATTTTCGCTGTTAACTTCCTCTTTTTTGATCCACTATTGAATTGGTTACAATACAAAGCAATTATGATGGGATAAAGCCCTTATGAGTAAGTTTTGTCCTTTTTTTGATTCTTAAGCTTCATTCGGTTCATAAACTACTTTTCTTTGCGCCAAACATTTCAATCGGCGTATTTACATAGCCTTTCTTTTTGGAGCAAAGTTTCTCTTTCTCATCTGAAGCTTCGTTTGAATATCAATACTGGCACATTGTTACGTGCTTAATGTATTACCTTCAGCTGCAACCCTTCGCACGCCCCTCAGACCCGCGATTTTTGCTGGGAGCTCCTGGTCAGCCATGGTCAGAGGGTGTTGCTGACTTGTGATTCTCCACAGATGCCCTGGCTCACTGTCACAGCAGCTACTCTTTCCCACGGTCAGAGCCCAATTCGAAGAGTAGAGAGACCTCATGCTTCAGAGTGCGAGCCACGCCCTGGACGCCTCCCTTGTAGACCTAGTCCAGGCTTTTCCTTAAGTCCGTCTCATCGTCCAGTATCCTCTTATCTCTTATTCCTGATAACAGCTCACTGTGCACGAGAGGAGAGAAGGGTTCTATTCAGTGCCCCCATAGAGCCTCACCCCAAGACCTGCTCCCCCCAGTATCTTCTCGTTCTCCAAGGCTCAGCGCATCTTTTGCGTGCAGGCGACTCGGTCACCGATCTGCTGCCACTGGACACGCAGTAGCCTGGCAGCCCTGGGCTGCAGAGCCAGCACGCCAGGACATGCCAAACAGCAGAGTACAACTAACCCTGACACTGGTTTTCTCTTGAAAAGGCCAACTCTTTACTAAAACTTGCCTCTTCCTACTCTGCTTGCTTTGATCTCAAATACATATCTGCTGTGCCTTCCAGTCTTCTAGTTGTGAGTTCCCACACTGCTTCTGTTAAGCAGCATTTCACTTCAAGGCAAGTCTCATGCTACTTGGCGGCTGTCTACCTGCTGGTACCGAGCAGACGCAACTAACTCATGATAAACACCGTTGCATTTTGTGGCGTCACTACCTCAGGCAGGGTCGCCAGGAGGCTGTGGTGCTTCCAAACACAGAGACCAGGACATCCTGTCGCTCACCTGTCCGAAACTTTGTGTCCTCACTTCCCCTCCTGCTACTCACCTTCCCTCTGCCTCTCTTCCACCTCTGTCTTCTCTTTTCCAACTGAGCTCTCACCTTCCCACCTGTGATCTTACCCGTTCTCCCTCTCTTCGCCACCATTTCTGTCCTCACTCCTCCTAGGCTCCTTCAGTCTTCCTACCTACTGCTCCTCACCTTTCCCACTTCTGCTCCTCACTTTTCCCATCTCTCTCTTCATCTCCCTTCTCTCTCTCACGTCTTAACTCCACTCTTTGCTCCTCCCTATCACTTTTCTCCAACCTTCCCCTCCTGTGCTCCTCACTTCCCATCCGCCTGTACTCCTCACCTTCCATCTCTTGCTCCTCACCTTCATCGTGCTCCTGACCTTCCATCCTCTCTCTCTCACCCTTCCACGTGACTCCTCACCTCTCATCGTGGTTCCTCCCTTTCCCACCTGTGTCTCTCCTCTACATTCCCACCTGTGCTCCTACCTTCCCCTTGTGCCTCTCACCTTCCACCTGTGCTCTCACTTCCATTCCTCTCTCCTCAATTTTCGCATTCTCCTGTGTCTCACTCACCTCCCATGATGCCTCACTTCACCATGTGTCCTCAGCCTTCCATCTTTGCTTCCTTTCCTTCCATTCCTCTGCTCCTCAGCCTTCCTCCTGTGCTCCTCCCTTCCCTCCTCTGCTTCCTACCTTCTCTGCTCCTCCCTTCCCAATCTGTGTCCTCCTTCCCTCTGTTCTCAATCCCACCTTGTCTGCCTTCCCTCCTTGCTCCTCCTCCCCTGTGCTCTCACCTCCCACTGTTCTTCCTCCCTTCCTCTCCTGTGCTCCTAACCTCCCCACTGTGACTCCTCCACCCTTCCATTTTGCTCCCTCACCTCTCCACTGTGCTCCTCACCTTCCACACGCCTGTGTCATCTTACTTCCCACCTGTGCTTCACCTCACCCTTGCTCCTCCTTTCCCTTTTCAACCTTCCACCTAGCTCGCTCACTTTCCACCTGTGCTTCACTCTTCCTCCTCGTGTCC
>NDFG01004348.1:0-10013 GCA_002167245.1 Sporophila hypoxantha | reverse complement strand
CCGTGTCAGCTGTTGGAGCAGCCCCTGCGGGTGCAGAGGGGCTTGGCAGGGCCCTGTGAAAATGTCAGCATTGACGTCACCCGAGCATGTCCTGCGTTCCTGCTGCCCTGCAGGAAATGTGGGCTGTGAGCACAGGGCCAGCCCCAGACCCTGCTGTCCCCAGACCCCCGGCCACGCCTCCTGAGGGCTTCCCCTTGTTCTCGGGGAGGGGACTGTGGCTCTGGCAGCTCTCAAATACCTGCTACGTCTCTTCCTCCTCCTCCTCTCCTCCTCCTCCTCCCCCTTGCAGTCTCTGCAGCACTCTGTAGTGATCACCTTGCTGCCTCTGAGTCATCAGCTGCGGTTGCCTCTGCGCCGGGATTTGTTTTTTTCCCTTGCCCCAATTTTGTTGGCCTTGGGCTGTCCCTGCACCGTGCCCACCACTCCGTGGCTGTTGCCAGCCTCGGGATGCAGCACAGCCCTGCCCCCGTGGGATGCTGAAGCGAGATGTGCCGCTCAGATTCACCCACGCTTTTGCTGCAGAGGCAGCCCAGGGGGCTCCTGTCACTGACACCTTTTAGGGAAAATTCCTTTCCTTAGGGTTTTCCTCCCTGTAGAAGCTGAGAGGCCTCAGCGAAACAAAGATTAACAATGATTATCTGTGCTGTGGGATGCAACAGCGTGCATCTGGATGGTCTCATGTGGTTGTTTCTTAATTAATGGCCAATCACAGCCCAAGCTGGCTCGGACAGAGAGTTCAATCACAAACCTTGTGTTTTCATTCTTTTCTATTCTTAGCTGATGCCTTCTGATGAAATCCTTTCTTCTATGTATTTAGTTATAGTGTAGGTAGTAATTATGATCAGTAAAATAATAAAATCAAGCCTTCTGAAAACATGGAGTCAGCATCCTCTCTCTGCCCTCATCCTCAGAACCCTCTCGCACACGGTCACAGCTGCCTGCTCTTTTAGACTCTTTTTTGTGTGGTGGGGGGGTCCTGGTGGGAGTGCAAGCCCTTCTTCTGTGTGCTCACAGGGCTGGCTGGATCCATGACTGGGTGCCACATGGCAGTGACAGCAGCAGTGACAGCCCAAGCCTACCCCCTCTTTGGGGGTGAGTGGTGGCAGCCTGGAACCCGAGCAGTCTCGCTTGCAGCCCAGGGAGCCTCCCCAGCCCACCAGTGATACAGAGAATGTGCCTCAACAGGTTGTCACCACGAGCAGCCGTGTGCATCCATGGCCTTGGCAAGGAGAAAATCAAAGAGTTCAACATTTCTTATGGCTTGTTCCAGGCCTTTGGGAAGGAGACTATCTGTACAGGTTCACAGAAGGGTCTGAGGATGGGGGAAAGACGAGGCATCTGACGTCCATGTTTTCAGAAGGCTTTGATTTATTATTTTGATGATGTATATTATATTAAAACTTTTACTAAAGAATAGAAGAAAGAGTTTTCATTCAGAAGGCTAGCTAAGAATAGAAAAAGGAGGAATGATAACAAAAGCGCTTGTGGCTTGGACAAGAGTTCTGAGCCAGCGTGACTGTGATGGCATTAATTAGAAACAACCACATGAGCCAATCACAGAGTTGCACCTGTTTGCATCCACAGCAGCAGATAAACCATTGTTTGCATTTTGTTCCTGAGGCCTCTCAGCTTCTCAGGAATAAAAATCCCTTAAAGAAAAGAATTTTCGCATAAAAGATGTCTGCCGACAAATATTTTTTTTTTCCCCAAAGAGGTTTAACATTTCTTAGGGCTTTTCCAATGGCCTTGAGAAGGAGAATATGCAAAGGAGTTTGGGGGTTTCTTTTGGCTTTTTCCATGGCCTTGATGAGAATACAAAGAGTTTGAGCATTTCTTCTGGCTTTTCCATGGTCTTAGAAGAGAATATCAAAGAGTTTGTAGGGTTTCTTTTGGCTTTTCCATGCGCCACGCAGCACTGCAGGTGACCTTGAGGAATTTCTTCACCTTTTGTTGTTGATAAATCTAAAAGCCATGGTGCACCTGTGGACTTTTGCAAGGGGAGCATTGCCACCCTGTGCCATCTGTGGGGATCAAGGGGAAGCATTGCCACCCCTGTGCCAACATGGATCAGAGCATTGTCACCCTTGCTGCATCTGTGGGATCAGGAAGATTGCCACCCCTGCTGCTCCATCTGTTGGATCAAGGGGAAGCATTGCCACCTGTGCCATCCATGGGATCAGAACATCACCACCCCCTGTGCCCAATGCCACCCCCGTGCCCGCTGTGCCACCCTGGCAGCTCCAGGGGGCAGGTTTTAGGCGTTTTTTGCTCTAGCCCCCCCTGGCTGCAGTGTTGCTTGGCAAGCAGCCCCTTGCTGAAATGCAGATGCAGCTTCCATGTCTGCATTGGTCATTAATAATGCAATCAGCGACCTATTTTTCCCGGTCTAACGTGCAGTTGAATGTGCAGGGCTGGAATCCTGCGTGATGCTGAACGCCTTTCTATCTTTGGGGGCCTATTCATGAAAAAAAACCAAAACCCTCATCAGAGCAGTAATCTGATCAATTTATTCCTTTCCTGCATGGTCATCAAATCTTTTCTTTTTATTTTTTTTTTTCTTCCTTTCCTTTTCTTCTTTTTTTTTCCCCTCTCTCTTTGCACATAAATCCTTAGTGGTTGCAGCAGGAGGAGGAAAGAGGGAACCTCAGATCTTCAAAGGGCAAGTGGGAGCGTATAACTGATCCTCACTGTGCCACAGCCCCTTTTTTCACTGCCCCCAGTAGCAGAAAGAGACCTTAAAAGTGAATTGCCAGTAATTTAACCATTCTTGCAGGCTGTTGAGACAGGGGGTGCCCGAGCAAACAGGAGAAGGGAGTCCGGGCTGGCACATCAGGGCTCTGAGATTTGCTGGGTGTTTCTGCAGAAAACCCAGGGGAGTTTCCCTGCAGGTTGGGGAGCTCAGGGAGCTGGCTGCCTGTCCTGGTCGTGGGTGAACCCTGCTGTGGGTGCAGGAGGGGGATTTGGAGGGCATGAGGTGTGCTTTCCACAAGAGGAGCAGTCCATGGAGTGTGGGCGGATGGTCAGGATGGGATTGGGAGAGCAGATGATCTCCGAAGCCAGGGCTTGGAATTTTGGAGTTTATTGCACAGGGCCTTGTGGTCGTGCAGAGGGGCCTTTTGGGGATTTGGGTGTGTTTATTCAAAGGGCCAAAGTGCAGGGTGGCCTTTTGGAATTTGGCGGTTTATTGCAAAGGGCCTGGGTGAGGGGCCTTTTTGGAATTTGGGGGTTTATTGCAAAGGGCCTGGGGCAGGGGCCTTTTGGAATTTGGGGTTTATTTGCAAAGGGCCTTGCGGTGCAGGTCCGCCTTTTGGGATTTGCGGGGTTTATTGCAAAGGGCCTGGTGCAGCGGGCCTTTTGGGATTTGGGGTTTATTGCAAAGGCCAAGTGCAGGGCCTTTTGTGGAATTTGGGGTTTATTTGCAGAGGGCCTGGGGGCAGGGGCCTTTCTGGATTTGGGTGTTATTGCAGAGGGCCAAGTGCAGCGGCTGTCTTTTGGGATTTGGGTTTATTTGCAGAGGGCCTGGGTGCAGGGGCCTTTTTGGAATTTGGGTGTTTATTGCAACAGGGCGCAAGTGCAGTGGGGCCTTTGGGATTTGGGGTTTTATTGCCAATAGGGCCTGGGGTGCAGGGGGCCTTTTGGATTTGGGCTTTATTGCAAAGGGCCTGGGGGCAGGGCCCTGCTGGAGCTGCCAGGCACAGCTGGGGAGCAGGACTGAGACGAGGAGAGGGGGAAAGAGGATGTAGAGGGTGAGAGGAGTAAAGGAGTGTAAAAAGTAGGTGAAGAGTGAGTAAAAAGGTAGTGGAAGCTTAAAGAGGGTAAGGAGAGTGACGGTTCTCGTTACCAATACATAAATCTTTCTTCTGTTGTAATATTCTAATTCTCACTAAACCAATCTAGTACAAGATACAAATCCGTTACAGCATTTACATACAGCCTGTAAGAATCACTGCAGTACCTGATCCTGTGTTACATTTTAAACCCTAAGAGAAAGCTCCTTCTTTGGACCCCTTCTGCTAAGCCTAAAAACTTAATTCTTTGGAAACTCCTAAAAACTCCTCTTTGGAGTAGTTTTAAACCCTAAAAACTCCTCTTTTGGGCCCCTTCTGCCAAGCCAGTAGGGTCTGCCTCTGACCCTTGAGCTGTTCTGCAAGCAGAGGGTGTTTGTTCCATCAAAGGGTGTATTACCTTTCAGCCAGCCACACCATTGTTTCTCCAGTGATCAGTAACTAAGGGATCTGCAAAGCTTGCTTTCATTTCAATCTCCTTATAGTTTCTATATTTTCAAATCTTTTGCCAGACAATCATATGATAAGGCTTTCCTGTTTCCATCTTCCCGACAAGGTGAGTTCCCGTTACAATACAATAAATCTTTTCTGTGTGAATATTCTAATTTTCACTAACCAATCTTTAGTACAATACACAAATTGCCTTACATTCATATCATACGCCTATAGAATCTTACATTACCACACTGTGCTACAATTTTAAACCCTAAAAACTTCCTCTTTTGGGCCTCCTTCTGCGCCAGCTGGTGTCTCTCTCTGCTCTGACCCTTGGGCCTGCTCTTGCAAGCAGAGGTGTTTGTTCCATAAAAGGGACACCTTCAGCTGGCCACACATTGTTTCCAGTTGCTGTACAGTAACTGAGGGATGGTCAGAGCTTGCTTTCATTTCATCTACTATAGGTTCTCTGTATTCTCAAAGTCGTTTTGCAGACAATTTCATATTTGATAAGGCTTGCTTTCCATCCTCCCCTAGCACCGGTCAGCACTGATGCAGCCCCAGTGCAGCAGCACAGCTGCACGTGTTCATCACCCCCAGCCTTCACCTCTCCCTCTCTGTGCCCCCTGTTCCTGCAGGAAATGGGCTACGTCAGAGGCCAGGGCCTCTCCGGGGCTCCTTGCCCGTGTCCAACGGCAGCAGCCTGGCAAGATTCATCCCGGCCAAGTCGCCGGCCGCCGCCGGCGGCGCACGGAGCCCCGGCTGGCGCCGAGCAGCCGCAAGCCCGACCTGCGCGGGTCATTCACCTTCGCAGGGCAGCAGGGCTGAGTGCACCAGTTCCTTGGTGAGTGCCACCGTCCGCTTGCTTGGGCTGCCAGGGGGCACCAGGGGGTTGCCAGGGGGCGGGGTACCAGGGGTGCCAGGGGCTGGGAGGGGGGTCCAGTGGGCGGGTGCCAGGGGTACCTCGGGAGTGTGGGAGGCTGCCAGGGGGCACCAAGGGGGCTGAGTGCACCACCTGGTGAGTGCCCACTGTTGCCGCTGCTGGGGCTGCAGGGGCTGCCAGGGTATAGAGGGATGCCAGGGCTGGAGGGGGCTGCCAGGGCGTTACTAGAGCGGTGCAGGGGGGGCTGGGAGGGGGCTTGCCAGGAGGGCACTAAGAGGGCTGGGAGGGCGTGCCAGAGTGCACCAGGGGGCTGAGAGGGGCTGCAGTGGGACAGCTTATGGGCTGCCAGGCGGGTATCAGGGGGCTGGAGGGGGGTGCCAGGGGGTTGGGAGGGCATTCTGCCAGGCGGCACCAGGGTTGCTGCCAAGGGGTGCCAGGGGGCTGGAGGGGCTGCCAGGGGGTACCAAGGGCTGAGAGGAGCTGCAAGGTGCCAGGGGGCTGGGAGGGGTACCAGGGGGCAGCTAAGTAGGCTGCTGGAGAGGGCGGGCCACGGGATAAAGACAAAAAAACCGTGTACGAGGGGTCCGCCAGCGGGGCTGGGCGAAAGGAGGCTTGCCATAGCGTGTGATCGGGATCAACGGGAAAAGGGTTCGGCTGGGAGCGGGGTAAGCCATGGCCAAAGGAAAACGTGAAACCCGAAAGGGGTACCAGGGGTGGTGCCAAGGGGGCTGGCGAAGGGGACTCGCGTCAGTGGGGTGCCAGGGGGTGCCAGGGGAGTTGGGAGGGGCTTGCCATGGCGGGCCACCAGGGGCTGCCAAGGGGGCAGATGCCAGCCCCAGGGGCTGGGAGTGTGGGCGCTGGACAGGGCTGGTACCCAGGGCTAGCCAGGGAGTTGGGGCGAGACGGAGAGCTGCCAAGGCGGAAGACAGCCAGAAGGCTGGGAGGGGCTGCCAAAGAGAAGGTGGCACAGGGGGGCTGAGAGGTGGGAGGCTGCAAGGGGGTGCGCAGGGGGGGCTGGAGGGATAGAGAAGCCCAAGGGCGGTGGGAGGCATGTGGGTGGTGGAGCTGGAGGGGCTGCCAGCAGCCAGCTGTTTTTTTTTTTTTTATCTTTTCTTTTTTTTTTGTATTTACCAGGGGGATTTGGTAGCTGCATGGGGGCCCCAGAGCTGCCTGGGGGCTGTGCCACGCTGGCCCCTTCCCTGTGCCCTCCAGGATCAGCAAAGCTCAGTGCTGGGTACTGGGAGACACTGCCCCACAAACCACCCTGGCAGGTTTTGCTTTAAGAAGAAATCCCTGTGGCACTGGCACGAGGGAAATGGTTATTCCTGGCAGAATCCAAAATCCAGAGTGCTCTAACAGGGTCCTAGAGCTGCCTGGGGGCTGTGCCATGCTGGCCCCTTCCCTGTGCCCTTCAGGATCAGCAAAGCTCAGTGCTGGGAGAGCCCAGGGAGACACTGAGACACTGCCCCACAAACCACCCTGGCAGGTTTTGCTCTGGATAGAAATCCCTGTGGTGCTGCCCAGCTCAGGGAAATGGTTATTCCTGGCAGAATCCAGAGTGCTCCAACGGGGTCCCAGAGCTGCCTGGGGGCTGTGCCACGCTGGCCCCTTCCCTGTGCACCTAAAGGATCAGCAAAGTTCAGTGCTGGGAGACACTGAGACACTGCCCCACAAACCCTGGCAGGTTTTGCTCTGGATAGAGATCCCTGTGGCACTGGCACGAGGGAAATGGTTATTCCTGGCAGAATCCAGAATCCAGAGTGCTCTAATGGGGTCCCAGAGCTGCCTGGGGGCTGTGCCACGCTGGCCCCTTCCCTGTGCACCTAAAGGATCAGCAAAGCTCAGTGCTGGGAGAGCCCAGGGAGACACTGAGACACTGCCCCACAAACCACCCTGGCAGGTTTTGCTCTGGGAAGAAATAAATCCCTGTGGCACTGGCATGGTGCTGCCCAGCACAGGGAAATGGCAGAATCCAGAGTGCTCTGACAGCTGAATGGGGTGGCTGACATGGGGGAACGGGGCCCCAGAGCTGCCTGGGGGCTGTGCCATGCTGGCCCCTTCCCTGTGCCCTCCAGGATCAGCAAAGCTCAGTGCTGGGAGACACTGAGACACTGCCCCACAAACCCTGGCAGGTTTTGCTCTGGGAAGAAATAAATCCCTCTAGCACTGGCACGGTGCTGCCCAGCCCAGGGAAATGGCAGAATCCAGAGTGCAGGGAAACAGGGTCCCAGAGCTGCCTGGGGGCTGTGCCACGCTGGCCCCTTCCCTGTGCCCTCCAGGATCAGCAAAGCTCAGTGCTGGGTGCTGGGAGACACTGCCCCACAAACCACCCTGGCAGGTTTTGCTCTGGGAAGAAATAAATCCCTCTAGCACTGGCACGGTGCTGCCCCAGCCAGGGAACTGGCGTGCTCCTGGCAGAAATCCAAGAGTGCAGGGGATGGGGTCGGGTGGCCACAGTGCTGCAGAACCACAACTGGTCCAACCCCACCCAAAAACCAGTGGGACCTGGCTCCAGTTTGGTTTTAACTGGGGCAATGTGGGATTCCACACTTCTCTGTGCTGTCAGCTGGACACCTACTGCAAAAAGGGGTGAGGAGTGAGGCTCAGGAGCTTTTGCTTCTGCCCTTGCCCTCTGGGATGGATGGCATCTACCCTGCCAAGGCTGGGAGCACTGCCAAGGCCTGTGCTGAGAGCAGCAGCTGCTTCCCAGCACTACCCAGGGCTGGCTCTGCTTTTTGGGCTGTGCCTACACCAGCACTGGCCCAACCTCCTCAGCCTGCAGATGGCAGATGTGGGGATGGAGATGTTGTTAGTGCATTTTACAGCTGAGGAGCTGAGCCATGAGGCCTGAGCCTCATTAGCACAGTGGAAAAGGGCCTTAATGAGCTTCTTTTCCTTGCAGTAAAGTTCCTTTATAGGGCCCCAGCACGAGGAGGAACTGGGTGTTAATTGATCAGAGAATTGGCTGCAGCACCAGGAGCTGAACCCAGAGCTACCCAAATCCTGCTCTTTGGGGGTCACCTCCCTGCTCTGCAGCTCTCCCCACAACCCTGGCTAGATGGAGACTCCTTGGTCACTGGGGACTCCACTGAAAGCAGCACCCCCAACAAAGGCAGCCTGGAGCTCCACATGCCAACTCCTTGGCAAAACCTTCCCCGTGGGCTCAACAGCAAAGCAAACTCCTGTGGGAGGTGTGGGAAAGCAGGAGTGCCCCATGGAGCAGGGGCAGGGGCTGCCAGGCTCCTTACTCACCCACGGGGCTCGGGCAGGCTCCGTTGGTGTTGTTCAGGTCTCCCCCAAGCATCGCCCCTGGAAAGCAAGAGGAGAGATGGGATCAGCAGCAGGGCAGGAACAGGGGGAGCATCCCTGCTCCTGGGGGGCAGGGAGCACAGTGGAGGAAGGCAGAGAAAGGCCTGGGCAAAAGGAGCAGCATTCCTGGTGATCAGGTTGGGAAATGTTATCCAGGCAGATCCGTTTCCTTTGGGAAGGAGCCAGGTGCACAGAGCCTGCTCCAAAGGAGGCAGCTTGGAAAACACTGCAGCTGTTTTATTCCACACCCCTTTTGGGGGGACACAGAGCTGGTGCTGCTGGGGGAGAGAGAGCCCCAGCAGCAGGACAGGAAACAAAATCCCCCCAGTAARGTTCACAGGGATGGAAACCYTCCCACACRGCCAGGYCACRACAGWGATCCCCACTCCCAACACTTGCAGCAAAGCGCTGAAATTCCTCACCAGACTGAGAAAAACTGGACCTTTTTATTCCCAAAAGGTTCACACTGATGGAAACCATCCCAAACCGCCAGGACACCACAGASATCCCCACTCCCAACACTTGCAGCAAAGCGCTGAAATTCCCCACCAAACTGGGAAAAACTGGACCTTTTTATTCCCAAAAACCAGAACGTTTTGCCTCGCCTGGAAGAAGACTCGATCTTTCTTCTGCCTTGTTCTGAAGTTATTTCTGCAAGCCACCTATTCCCCAGCCGGGGCTGCCTGACCGCGGCTGCAGCCAAGAGGCGGCGCGGAGGCTCCGGAGCTGCGACCGCAGTCAACCCGGAGCCCTGGGCTGGCCAACAGGGGGCTTTCGGTGCCAAACCCCACCTCTAACCACTGCCCAGCCCTTCCCAACCCAGATGGAGAAACCTGAGACGCGAATCTTTCTGCAGCCCGTGGCTCTCAGCAAACCCCTGGAAGCTGGAGGAGGCCGGGAGGGCTGAGCTGAGGGAGGAACAGTTACTCCTCATACGGTCCCAAAAATTGTATGGCCTGAGAAAGGCTGAGATGACCCACTCGATGTGACACTGCAGCACCCCCCTGAAGGGATGGGGAGGCAAAGCCCGAGGTCCCTGTGCCTCCCAAGTCCCACAGAAGGGACTCCACAAGGGTTTTGTGGCTGTGCCCTGCTGTGGGACCCCACCAGCACCCCGGGCACCGTGCCCATGCTGCCAGAGAGGGCTCAGCTCCTTGGGTGAGTGATGCCAACCCATGCCCAGCCCTGTACACCCCCCTTGGCTGCCCTGCTCCCACAGCACCCCCGAGCCAGCAGCACGGGGCACTGCCAGGGTACCCACCCAGCGCTCGCTGGGCATTTGCTTTGGAAACAACACAACCAGCTAAAAAAGATTTAGGGGAAAAAAACCGAGTTTTTCTAACATGCAAAGCCCTGGCTCCTATAAACAGGATTTCTTCCGTGTCRCAGGCAGCCAGTGAATGAGAGACACAGATGGCCAGACTTGGAACACCTCTGTGCCCACAACCGCAAAATGATCCCCTCAAACGAGCAGGGAGAGAGCTGGAAAGAGCGAGCCCCCAGAGGGGTCTGCTGCACCAGGAAGCCTCTTCTGCTCTCAGCTGAGGGGCCTCAGAGAGGGCAGGAGATCCCTGCAGCCTCAGCCATGGCTGCCTGTGCCC
>NDFG01004338.1:0-20562 GCA_002167245.1 Sporophila hypoxantha | reverse complement strand
TCGTCCGCACGCTGGGGAGGGGCTGGGGCTGCGGGGGACTTGGCAGGGGACACAGCCAGGACAGGGGACCCAATGACCCCGGGCACACCCCAGACCAGAGGACATCATGCTCAGGGTATGAAGGGGGGGAAGCAAGGAGGAAGGGGGGAATTTTTGGAGGAGGGTTTTTGCCTTGCCAAGGAAGGGGCCCTGTTTCTGCTAGTGGGCAGGGTCCACGTACCATGGGGGCAGGACAGGCCTTGGCTGTGCTGCAGCTCAGCAAGAACAAAACCATCTCTGCGTGCTCAGCCCTGTGCTCAGCACCCGGCCCAGCAGTGTCTCAGTGCCAGGGGCTGTGCCCTCAGTGCCTGCCAGGGGTTTCCATGGCAACTGCCAGGCCAGGTGACCCAGGTGTCCCCCCCAGTGCCGGTTGCCATGGAAACAGTGCCCAGCCCTGCCCCTTTCTGTCTGGCTGACCTGGCCTTTGGCCCTGGCAGTGCCGRTGGCTGCTGGTTCCTGGTGCCCGAGCAGCCAGCGCAGCACAGGGCAGGTGGCCATGGCACAAGCCCCCAGCAAGGGATCCCCTCTGGCTCTGGGCACTGACACCAGCCCTGAGCAAGGGGGTCAGTGCAGTGTCCATGGCATCAGCCCCTTGCAATGGCCCAGGGCAGGTTGGGATGATGATCCACCCTCACAGCTGGCCCAGGGCAGCTCTGCAGTGCCCTTCCCACAGCCTGTCTGCACAGAAACACTTCCAGGGCTCTCTGCAGTTCCCGTTCCACTCACTCTTGGGTCAGTCTCACATCTCAAAACAGCCCACTGGGTGCTTTGAGCTGCAAGGAATGSAAAGCTGGTCTGTCCTTCAGGAGTTGGTGTAATTCTGTCTTCAGCCAACTCTGGATTTGTGTTTACTGTAGAACTTCCTGTGTATCTCTAAATCATTCCTTGCATGGTTCTTCCTTGGAGAAGGGGAACCTCCTTGGTGGCAGCTTGGGCTTGGCACACACTTGAGGAGGGTGTCTGTTTTCAGTGGGGAAACTCAGGAGTTTAGGATTACTTGAAAAAGAAGAAGAAAACCCTTCTTTGGCTGAGTGCAGCCAGTTCTCCAAGCAAAGCAGGTCCCAGGTGAATGAGGAGAGACAGGATGGGACTGGGGAATGTGGAGCAAGGTTGTCCACACTGGCTCAGACCTGAAGGCACAGCTTCTCTGACCAGGCCAGACCTCCTTAGAAAAGTTTTCGCATCAATATCAGTCACTGAATGCTGCAATCACCTCTTGTGTAATAAGAAAAGCAAAACAAGACACCCTTTAAGAGAGGAATACAAATTTTATAGAAGCTCTTTGAACTATTTCTCCATAACTGTCAAAGGAAACCCTCCTAATGAACTGCACAGGAGCAGAGGGAAATCAAGGCAGAGCCATGGTTTGTCAGGACTTGCCTGATCCTAATGAGCCCCGTGGTGCATTTGGAGCTGAGCCCTGGAACCTCAGGGCCTGAGAGGAGATTGCAAAAACCTTTCCAGGAGTCAAAGTCAGAGGAAACACCCAAAGTGTCTCAGAGCATGAATGGGTCCCACTAAGGTCCATCCCCAACACAGGATCCTCATGGACTCCTTGGAGGAGAGAATTGGTGGCCAGGCAGGCAAAAAACCTCTCAGAGACTCAGTGTGGAAAAGAAAATCCAAAGTACCTTAAAAACCTTGAGTATCTCAAAGTATTAATGATCCCCTCTGAGTGTCAGTACAAAGCTCTCCAGGGACTCGTTAAAGCAGATAATTGGGGCCATGATTGCACAAACCTCTCACAGAGTCTGTATCAAAAGGGAAACACCAAGTAACTTAAAATAACTGAGTACCCTGAAGCATTAATGAGCCCCACTGAGTGTTGTTACTGACAAAGCCTCTCAGGACCATAATTACAGCAGATAATTGGAGGCCATGATTGCACAAACTCTCAGAGACTGCAAGGCAAAAGCCAACCAAAGTCCTTTGAAAACCTGCAGTCCCTGCAGGGAGCATAGGAGCCCCCAGGGCCATTGCTGAGCCAGGCTCCCCAGGGACTCCTTCCAGCAGATCCTGAGGCCACTGGGATGTGGGTAGGGGGGGATGCTGAGGGCAGGACAAGGGGCTGACAGTGCCCAGCCTGGCTGGGGCTGTGCCAGGAGGCCCCAGGGCCTCAGGACAAGGTGTCTCCTCCCAGCCCTTGGTGGCACAGACCCTGCTGTGCCCCAGGGTGCCAAGACTGGGGCTGAGAACTGGCTCAGGGGTTGTGTTTTGGTGGCCAATGGCCATGGAGATGACAAATCATCTTCAAGTCCCCTGCCTGAGGCTCTGCAGCTCGTGATGGCTCTGGTGGTAGGTGAGCACTTTTCTGTAGGACATCAGAACCTGCCAGGAGAGCACAGAGGATCTGCAGGGACAGCCCAGCCGATCAGGTCAGCAGTGAATGGACTCTGGGAACAGAATCCTGCCCAGGGTGGGGTCACTCAGAGATAAAGGACTGAATCTCTCTGTCAACTTGTTACCAAAAATTGGTAAAATAAAACTCTCTAACAGCAATGTAACATTAAGAAGCAGCATTCTTTATTCAGACAGATGCACAAGGGGTATCTCCTCCAAAGTACTGTGAATGCTGAGTACAGGAAAGCTCCTGTTTATAAACTGTATTTTACAGACATGCTCCTTGATTTTCCCAGAATAAACATCTATATGATAATCATTTCCCTGTAATCATTATTAACATATGTTCCCTCTCCTTTGGGCATGTATTTGTCTTTCCCAGAGGTCTCTTTGGTGGTTCCTGGTGGTTGGTGACCCCCAAGTGAGACCTGACTGCCCAGTGAACTGGTACTTCTTCCCAAATTAGAAGAAAAGTTGGCATAACAGGGCTGGTTACTTGACCATTCTTCTAGGTTAATGTTTAACATGCTCCTGCAGAATAAGCACTGAGTGGTTTTACAGGCGTGGCATTTTTGAAGAGCGAGCATTGCAGTAACCCATCGGATGCCAACAATTCCTCATCTAGCAACAAACTGGCAAAGGAGAGCTCTGCAGCCGCAGGGGACACAGCAAGCCCAGGGAAAGGAATCTGGGCACTGACTCATCTGACCCTCAGGGAACTCCCCCAGGAGGATCCAGGGCAGCCCCGAGCCCCTCTGGCAGCCCTGGAACAAGGCAGGCACCTCTGAGCCCCCTCCATGGCCCCGCAGAGCCCATGTGGGAGGGGGTCAGTGCAGGAGCACCATCAGCTGCCTCTGCTCTTGGCCCCAACTCTTCCTTGTGGTTGTTGCTGAAGGGAAGCACCAATATTGCCTAGAAATAGGATCCAAACCATCCTTTAGGAAGCCATTTATGGGCAGTCTCCACACACCCAGCAGCTCCCATTCCCAGAACCAAAGGTCTGATTTCCTGACCTGCTCCAGCACCCCAAGTTCTGCTGACATTGGGAGTGATGGCAAAGCACAGAAATCCTCTCACACTGTGGCCTCTGGAACTAGAACAGGGTTTGGTTTCTCCTGAAGGGAAATCTTAGGGAATTCTGACAAACTGATCATTGTATTCCTGTGTTTTCTTTAACTGTCCCTGCACTGACAGTGATGAGTCAGAGCCCATGGACAGAGTTCTGGCCACCCCACAGGGTGGGCCCTCCAATGGAATCCTATTCCTCTCAACATTAGCTGAGAACATTTCCAACAATTAGTTACAATGAATATTTTGGCTGCTTTGATCTTTAAGTTTTCTAAGAATTTTATGACCTATCTCTGGGTGAAACTTAAGAGGTCTTTCTGGTCATCTTGGAGCCAATTGCTGTCTTTCTTAAGTGTCTTAAATACTTCTCTGCACTCCAATCTATAGATTGGTGTTCTCTACTATTTCTCTCATCATTTTTTGGGAACTATTACTTTTCCAGAAGGGGTGACTGCCCAGGGTGAAATCCAGCTTATAATGCTTCACTTAACTGACAATCCTTTGCACCATATTCTAGATTAACCAATGGTACACTGATCTCTTTTTGTAGAACCTAAATGTGGATGCCTTTTTCTGCAGCCTCTTTAGCTGCCCTGTCAGTCAAGTAATTTCCCTATTTTGGCCCTATTTTACTTGTCTGGTGTGTTCTACAGTGCAGAATTGCAACTTCAGCTGGTTTTTGTGCTGCTTCCAGCAGGTGTAATATTTATGTCCCGTGTTTGATTGATGAACCTTGTGCTGATAACAAACCTCTCCCTGCAGATTGCCCTGTGGGCAAGCACTACACTAAAAGCATACTTAGAATCCATCCAGATGATCAATTTCTTTCTTTCTCAGTTCCAATGCCTGGGTGAGAGCAACCAGTTTAGCCTTCTGTGCTGAAACGCCTGATGTTGATGTGGCATCCACATTCTCTGAACATGATTCTTTCGCCTAGGATTTTTCTCCTGGGAAGCTGAAAAAGCAGTGAGAGGCCCCAAAGAAAAAAGGAAAACAATTCTTATCTTATTTGCTTCTCCCGTATTTGTGCACAAGTGGAATGTATCATGGAAGATTGTTTACGTGAAGATGATTGCCTGATTGGATTCTGGTATGAGTTGTTTTGACTCATTGGCCAATTGAAGCCAATCTCTGTCAGGACTCTGGAAAGAGTCACGAGTTTTCATTATTATCTTTTTAGCATTCAGTAAGAATCTTTTCTGTATTCTTTAGTATAGTTTAGTATAGTATTCTTTAATATAATATAGTATTATAAAATAATAAATTAGCCTTCTGAGAACATGGCATCAGATTCATCATTCCTCTTTGCCACAGGGCACCTGCAAATACAATAGTGTTAGAGCTTTAAATTTTACTCCTTTGTTCAGCCTAGTCACCACATACCCAGATATGATTTACCTTGTGAACAAAGCTACTTCTGTCCATGTACAGCTCCCAGTCTGGGTTCTCTATTGGGCTGTCCTTCAAGTCTGGTTGGCTGGAGTAACTTCTTTGTTTGTAGGCAATCATGTTCTGGAGTACTTTGGAGGCCAACAGAAACACAGCTGGATTAACAGCAGAGGTGGTTTTGAGGGTCCATTAATACCACTTGGTACCTGAGCTGGGGACAGCCAGTGGCCTCCCTTTTGTTCCAAGCCTGTCTGTACCAACTGTGGTACACAGACTGTCATGCTTTGTCCCAGAGCCAATTTAGGAGCTTCCTGAATTGACAGCACCATAGCTGTGACTGCTCACAAACAGCTGAGCCATCCTTGGCACAAGTGAATAATACAAAAGACCTTGTGGGATCTGGCAAGCCTAAGCTGGAGCCCTCATCAATGCTTTCTTGTTTGAATGAAGCAACACTCCCAAAACTTGATCTCTGCATTCAATTTTCACAGTAAGTTTCCTACTAATAACAGTTTTGGAGAGCTAAGCAAGTACAAAAATTGATGGATTATCCATAATTTTCCCAGTTTGAATTTATTTGTTAAACGAATGGGAGGAATGTGTCTTTACAAACTGTGAGTCTGCCTGTAGATAAAAGTAGATACTGGCAGGTGAAAGAAGCAACAGGAGGAACCATACATTTCAGAGAAATGTTACTAATTGACACGGACTGCTGCTTATCCAAGGCCATCTTAAATCCCTGGACTTAGAAAAGAAGAATAGAGGTACAAAGAAAAGGAGGGGTGCATATTGGGAGGGGATATGTATTGGGTGATTCGGGAAGTCTGTACCTCTCAAGTACATCAGCCAGTGGGGAAAGACAGAGGGTGATGTGAACAGGAAAATAGTATTGAAAAGGAGGCTGTGTCCTCAAAAAATTGGAGAGACCCCAGGGTAAACATGTCATGGCCTCTCCCTTTATTAAAGTTACAGGACCCTTTTGTCTCCTTTTTGGATATAAACTTCTGGCATTGTGAAGTTTGCATTGCACAGCTGGCTTGAAAAAGGAGCGTGTTTCACAAGTCCCAATGGCATTGACAGTTGTGATGGAATAATCACTTAACTTCCCTTGCAGGGTATTTAGTACAAAATAAACAGCTCCTGTGCCTACCAGAATTCCCAGTTTTTCCTTTCCCAGTGTGGCTGTTAGCACAGGCTCTGCTGGGGATGAAACCTCTGGTCCCCTTCACAAAAACCCAGCTATTGCCATGAGGGGCTTTGGAGAAGTCCTGGGTTTTAGGTGAGGACTCTTCTGCTTCCAACATCCATCCTTTTTACAATATGTGCACTGATTTGTTCCCAGTCTTCCTAATGCACTGAACTCCTTCCCCTGCCACAAGACGCCCGTCCCCTTCCTCCCTGGGGGCAGCAGTCCTTCGCCGATTCCTTTTTCTTCACCTGGTATTATTTTCTATTTAGTCACTTCCTGCTGGTTTTCCTTTGATTTGTTTGTACTGCCCATGCAATGTCAAGCAGTTTACCCATATCAAAAGCATCTATTTCCTGGATTTCCTGTAGTTTTATTCAAATATCATCAAGGATTATGCTATGTAAATAAGAGCCAGACAACTTTTACCTTTCTCCTGAACTTTCTTTTATCTTTATTGCTTTCTTATCTGTGCCTGCAGCCAGCCTTCTTAGTCCTCTATGCACTGGACTTTGCAACTGCATTTAAAGCTCCTTTCTCATGATAATCTAAATGCTTAGAGCAGATGTGTCCCATGCTACATATATAACATCAACATTTCATAATTTTCTCTTTATTTTCCTTCTCTAAAGCCTAAACAAAAGGATCTGAAGGTGCTACATTAATACCAGAATCCTTTTGCTATTCAGGGTGATTTCTCAAAATGAGAAACATTTCAGTATACATCATTTAATGTCACTTTGTTCTTGATGCAAGAATAACATCAGTTGTAGCAGGATGTTATTATCCCACCACCCACCGCTCACTGTTCTGGTGAGTTCCTGGGTTCTGTGAAATTGGATTTTTGTGTTAATTTTAAATACATGGGAAGGAATTGGTCTAAAACTTTTAAAACGTTTCTCCCTATCACCCTGTGTATAAGAATCAAACCTTTTGGTACAATTACACTTCTGGCAGCCTTTCTAAATCCAGTAATGTGGCTGCCATCAGGAATGTTTTTAGTTTATAAACTAAATATATGATATGGTAATATATATGGTAATATGTGTGGTATGTCTGCAGTCATCCAGCCATTGTTCTCACCACCACAGGCACACAGCACTTGCCCTGGTGGGTTTGGGGTACAGTCAGTCTGCCAGGCCTCCCCATACTTGTATTCCAGCCCTCACTAAATAGGTTTTTTATTTGGGAGATCAAAAACTCTTTAATTTTATAATTATGAGCCCAAATCCTCCCTAAATGAGTGTTTCTCAGCTCCCCAAATTGGTGTTTCAGACACCAAAGTATCCTTAAATGGCTGTCTCTGAGCTCAAAACATTCCTAAATTGCTTTCTTTGAGATTCAGAACTCCCTTTTTTTTTTTTTGTGATGCCAAAAAAAGTCACAAAATCAGTGTTCTGGAGCCTCAAAGCCCCCAGAATTGCTCGTTCTCGGCTCCAAAGCTCCTGAGCTCACCGTTCTGGCCCCGAAGCTACTGAGATAGGGGTTTCTAAGGTATGAAGTTCCCACAATCAGTGTTCCAGAGCCCTGACGGCCCTCACCCAAGCCCTGCGCCCTGTCTGCCATCACCCCGCGGGGTCACTCCCAGCGCTCCCGGTGCCCTCCCGGGGCATTCCCGGTGCCCTCCCGGGGCATTCCCGGTGCCCTCCCGGGGCATTCCCGGTGCCCTGGGAGGCTCCGGGAGCCGGGAGGGGCCGCTGGCTGCGCACAGTTCCCACCCCAGCCAGGGAGCCGCTCCCTGACCGGAGCACTTTCACTTTCCGTTTCCCGGCTGAGCACTGATTTACGAGAAATCAGTGTAAAACCGAAAGGAGCTGCGGGGGAGAGGGAGGAGCCCGTGGGGGCGGGAACGGGGGCGGGCAGGGTGCGATAGACCCGGGTGAGCGGAGCCCGCGGTGCTCACACCGCGGCGCGGAGCTGCTTCTTCTCAGCCTTGTCCCAGGTAAGCGTCAGCCCCTCCCGTGTATCCCCGGGGTTTGCCCCTTCTGCTCCCGAAATTGAGGTTTCTCAGACCAAAAGCTCCCGAAACCGCTGGTTTGGGACTCCAAAGCTCCCTAAATGGGGACTCCAGAGCCCAAAATAGACTTAAATTGGTTCTTTGGAGCCCAGAAGCTCTCTAAATTGTTCTTGGTGATCTGAAAATATCCCCAAATCACTCTCCCTGATTCCTAAAGCTCCCAACATGATTTTTTCTCAGCCTTGAACTCCCCAAATCAGGGTTTTGTAGGCCTGCATGTCCCTAAATTGGTATTTAAGAGCCCCAGTGCTCCCTAAATCAGTATTTCTGAGCCCAAATGCTGTTTCAGATTGCAAAAAGTCCTCAGGTGGCAGTTTCTCAGCCCCGATGCTCCTGAGAGTTCTGTATTCTCAGGTGTGAAGTTCCCCAAATGCCCATTTTTGAGGCCAGAAGCGCCTTGAAATGGTATTGCTGAGCCCCAAACATGGCCCTGGGCAAAGAAAACAGAAAGTCACAAGGAGCAGACAGCCCAGGGAAATGGAGTGCAAGAAAGAGGGAGAGCAGAGCATGGCAGTGAGCTGTGCCCTGAGCAGACCTTTCCTCACCCCTGAGCAGTCCCTGTTTCTGCCTTCACCTCGTCCCTGCTGCTCTGATGGATGTGGTCAGGAGGGACAGGTGGCTTTGTTGGAAGGGTCAGCAGGGCCCTGCTTTCTGCAGCCAGCTGTGCAGAGGATATTTAGGAAACTTCTCAGTCTGACCCTTCCCAAGGCTCTCTGGCCATCACACTTCAGCCACCAGAGGTGTTCAGTGCTGGGACTGGAGCCCCTCCACAGCAGTGGCTGCAGTGCCCCAGTGGGCCCTGCTGGACTCCCCACACCTGGCCCCTGTGTCCTCCCTGGTTCCAGCCCAGGTTTCCCAGAGCAGTCTCAGCTGTCTGATTCCATAAAGCCATTTATTCCCAGTGCAGTGACACAGGAACAGCCTGAGCTGTTCCCCCAGCAAGGGAACGCCTCAGTTTTATCCCCTCACAGTCTGCATGCCCAAGGCTCAAGTCTGGCTCTTCCTCCCAGCCCTCAGCTCCTGCTGGGTCTCTCAGTGTCCCTTCCCCAGCGGTGCCACCACTCTTGGTGCCCTTTGTTGGCCATTCACAAGCTCTTGTCTCGAGCTCCCACCTGGAGCTCAGCTTGCATCGGGCACTGCAGCTGCCCCAGCCACCTGCACCAGGTGTGTTCACAGCCAGGAGAGGGGAGAGTGGGAGTGAGGTGCTTTCAGTTTTGTCTTTGTTACTCGTCTTGCTGCTCTGTTGGGAATTGCTGAGAAAGCAAAGCAATTGTCCCCAAGTCGAGTCTGGTTTGCCCATGGTGGCAGCTGGAGAGGGATGTCCCAGGCTTTATGTGAGCTCTTCAGTCATATTTTTTCCTCCTGTCCAGTTGAGGAGGGGGAGTGAGAGAAGTTTGYTGGGCATCTGGCAGCCAGCCTGTAAATATTCTCAGTTCTGTCAAAGAATGAACAGAGACAATTTCTCACAAACTGAACCTAACAATCTTAGAGAAAAAAAAATCAAACAATTATCATCTCTCTTTCTATAACCATTGTTTATAAAAATGGTTTGCTAGAGTGTACTATTCATAGTGCATCAATAGTGTGAGAGGTTTTCACCTTAAGACCAATCAGGTGTTAGATCCACTACTGTTCTTATAGGAACTGTAGATTTCTTAATACTATACACGAATAATAAAGCGTCTTTCATGCCTTCTGCATCATGGAGTCAGTGCTAATTACTCTCTGGTCGGGACACCTCCTGCGTAGACACCAGCCTTTCACCATAGATTTCTTCATAGCTGGTGAGGATACCCTCCAGGTTTTGAGTCTGAAGGAATGGAAAATGGTCCCTTACCTCTGTGGAAAATGTGACTGGGGTTGAATACCAGGTTCTGCACTCTGCAAAAGGTCTTAACATTTACCAAGGAAGATGAAGTGTGTGTATGTGAGAATTCTCAGAGCTCCAGGGCAGACAAGGTGGGTTAGGGACCAGATGGGAGTGCAACAGAGCATCTTATCTACTGCCTTATCTTCTCTAGTGCTGAGATTTTGCTCACCACAGAGATTTTGCCCCTCTTTTCCCTTGCATTGCAGAGTGAACCTAGAGAAAATGATACAGGAGACAAGAAGCAAGGACTGAATATCTTGGAAAGAGCTGTATTCTGTTTGGACAGTGATGGAAGGGAAAATCAGTAAATTAAAAAACCCTGAGTAGATCAGAGGTTTGAGTAGTATGAGGGATATATGTGTCACAAAAAAGCTCTTGAATGCATTTTTTAAAACCTAAGGGGAAATATCATAGTGAAGCATCCTCTTTTTCATTTTTCTTTTCCTTTTCAGGTGAACCTAATGGCCACAAAAAAAGGGAGTTCATGGCAGCATGACCAAGGAGGACAAATTGACTCCATTAGTAAGTGTGGATTCGTGGATCCCATTGCTTGTGTCTGTGGCCCTCCTGGGAACCCTTGGGATGGGATGGGATGGGATGGGATGTGTTATCCCTGAGAGAAGTGAGGCCAGTGGAGGTCTCTCCCCTGAGCACGTTGCCTGCAGAGCCCCTTCTCAGAGCCAGCAGAAGGGCCTGGCTTTGGGCCTGGGATGCAGTTTGGTCAGAGGGGTGACCTCCTTTGACACAGGAACACATCCTAACTAGCAAGGGCTTTGAGGTCAGGCTGTGAAGTGCCAAGGTCAGTGAAAGGACGCTGGAGGTCCTCTCCACTCCTGGTGATGAGGCAGAAGGGTCTCACCCTCTCGTGGGTGCGCTTGCTCTGGTGGGGCGAGGCACCTGTGTGGCGCGCTGAGTGCTTGGTGGCGCTGAGGAGCTCTCCTGGCCCAGGAGAGCTCAGTGGGCCCGAGGCGTCAGGAACTGCCACACTGCTGTGGGGCTCCTGGCAGCTGTTGGGATGTGTTCTGCGCCCCAGCACTGCCTCAGTGAGTCGCTGGAGTTCCTTGGGAAAGGTCCTTGTTAAATGTCCTGGTTTGATTTTATTTTCATGTGCACCTTGATGTCCAAAGTGTCTGTGGCTGCTGGCTGCCTGGCTCAGAGAAAGGTGTAGAACATTGATATTCGTAAGAACTGAGTAAGTGTGCTGGATCCCATGCCTTGTGTCTGTGGCCATCACTGCAGGCTCCTGGGTCCAGCTGTGGGATGTGTTCTGCCCCAGCACCTGCCTCATGCAGTCCTGGAGTTCCCTTGGGGAAAGGTTCCTTTTAAATTGTCCTGTTTTCTTTTCCCATTTTATTTTCATGATGTACCTGAATGTCCAGTATCTGATGATGATCGATGATGACGATCTGCCTCTGAAAGGTCCAGAAAAGATACTCTGCAAACACTTGTAAGTGTGCTGGGATCCCATTGCTTGTGTCTGTGGCCCTCCTGGAACCCTTGGGATGGGATGGTGATGTGTTATCCCTGGAGAAGTGAGGGCCAGTGGGAGGTCTCTTCCCTGGGCCACGTTGCCTGCAAGAGCCCTCCAGAGCCAGCAGAAGGCCTGCCTTTGGTCTGGGGATCAGTTTGGTCAGAGGGATGACCTCCTCTGATCAGGGACACAATCCTACACTAGCAGGGCTTCTGAGGTTCAGGCTGTGAATGTTGCCAAGGACAGTGTGAGGGACCTGGAGGTCCCTCTCCACTGCCTGGTGTGAGGCGAAAGGGTCTCACCTCTCGTGGGTGGCTGTGCTCTGGTGGGCTCAGGCACTGTGTGTGCCTTGGTGCGTGTTGCAGCTGAGGGCCAGCTCCCTGGCCCAGAGACCCTCAGTGGGCCCCGAGGGTCAGGAACCTGCCAGCCCACTGCCTGTGGGGCTCTGCGGCCAGCTGTGGATGTGTCTTCTGCCCCCAGCACTTGTCAGTGCAGTCCTGGAGTTCCCTTTGGGGAGGAAAGTTTTGTTTTCCGCCCCTTTTGTTTTATTTTTTTCCCCCTGGTTTTTTGGAATTTTTTAATCATGTTGCCACCTGATGTCCAGGTCTGTGCTGCTGGCTGCCTGGCTCAGAGAAGGTTACGAAATGAATATTCAGAAGAACTGAGTTAATGTGTGCTGGATCCCATTGCTTGTGTAACTGTGGCCATCCTGGAACCTTGGGATGGGATGGGATATGATATGTGTATCCCTGAGAGAAGTGAGGCCATTGGAGGTCTCTCCCCTGAGCACGTGGCCTGCAGAGCCCCTTCAGAGCCCCAGCAGAAGGCGCCTGGCCTTTGGGCTGGGATCAGTTTGGTCAGAGGGGTGACCTCCTTTGACCAGGGACACATCGCTGTTAGGACACGAAACACACGAAGCGCACACATCGCTGTTCCAAGGTGAAGAAAAGGGAAAATTTATTTTCTGACTCCAACATTTATAGTTTTTTCCAGGAGTGACAGTGGACTTGGAGGTGACAGTGACACCTGTTCCAACGACACTGGACAAACAACAGTCCATCAACTTTCTCCTCCTCCATAAAGGAACTGCAAAACAATGAGTTATTTACAGAAAGTGTTGAGAAAGCTCGCTACAAGAATGTCACACCCAGAAGGCTTAGAAAATCTTAAAAAATCAGGCGTGGACAGGACACATCCACTCTAGCGCGGGGTGTTGCTGAGCAGGCTTGATGCGTCAGGCTCGTGAATGTGCCAACATGGGACAGTGAAGGGACCTGGAAGGTCCCTCTCACTCGTAGTTCTGAGGTAGAAGAGTCTACACCTCTCATGGGTGGCTGTGCTCTGGCTGTGCTGAGGCACCTGTGTGTAGTGCCTGAGTGTGTGGCAGCTGAGACAGCTCCTGCCCAGTAGAGCCCTCAGATGGGCCCGAGGGTCAGGAACTGCCAAACTGCTGTGGGGCTCCTGCCACGCTGTGGGATGTGTTCTGGCCCCAGCACCTGCTCAGTGGCAGTCCTGGAGTTCCTTGGGAAAGGTCCTTGTATAATGTCCTGTTTTGATTTTATTCTTTTCATGTTTTGCAAACCTTTTTGATTTTTGGTCCAGTGTCTGTGGCTCTGCTGCCTGGCTCGAAAGTGTAGAAAGATATTCGAAGAACTGATAAGTGTGCTGGATCCCAATTGCTTTGTGTCTGTCGGCCATCCTGCAGGCTCCATGGGCCAGCTGTGGGATATTGTTTCTGCCCAGCACCTGCTCAGTTGCAAGTCCTGAGATTTCCTGGGAAAAGGTTCTTGTTAAATGCTCCTGTTTTCTTTTCCATTTTTATTAATTCATGTGTATGAATGCTCCTCATATCTCGATGATCGATGATCGATGACATCTGCCTCTGAAAGGTGCAGAAAAGCATACTGCTGGCAAAACTTGAAGTTGCTGGATCCCATTGCTTGTGTCTGGTGCCCTCCCTGGGAACCCTTGGGATGGGATGTATCCCATGAAGAGAAAGTTGAGTCCAGTGGATGCTCGTCCCCTGCATTTGTCAACTTCCAAGCCCAGCAGAGGCCTGGCCTTTGGGCTGGATCAGTTTTGGTAGAAGGGATGACTCTCTCTGATCAGGACACAATCCTACAGCTAGCAGGGCTCTTAGAGGTCAGATGTGTGAATGTGCCACAGGAGACAGTAAAGACCTGGAGTCCCCTCTCCACTCTGGTGTGAGCAGAAGGTCTCACCCTCTCGTGGGTGCGCTGTGCTCATGTGGGCTCAGGCAACCTGTGTGTGTGCCTGAGTGCTGTGGCAGCTGAGGCAGCTGCCTGGCCCAGGAGAGCTCTCATGGGCCCGAGGGTCCAGGAACCTGCCAGCACTGCTGTGGGGCTCCTGGCCAGCTGTGGAATGTGTTCTGCCAGCACCTGCTCAGTGAGTCCTGGAGTTCTTGGGGAGAAGGTCCTTGTAATGTTTCCTGGTTTTGATTTTATTTTCATGTGCACCTGATGTCCAGTGTCTGTGGCTGCTGGCTGCCTGGCTCAGAAAGGTATAGAAGCACTATTCAAAGAGCTAAGTAAGTATGCTGGATCCCATTGCTTGTGTCTGTGGCCCTCATGTGAACCCTTGGGATGGGATGGGATGTGTTATCCCTGAGAGAAGTGAGGCCAGTGGAGGTCTCTCCCCTGAGCACATTGCCTGCAGAGCCCCTTCCAGAGCCCAGCAGAAGGCCTGGCCTTTGGGCTGGGATCAGTTTGGTCAGAGGGGTGACCTCCTCTGATCAGGGACACATCCTACACTAGCGGGGGGCGTTCCTCACAATTGGTAACATTTTCAACGACATAGCACATCCCTTCTGGGATTTCCTTTCCTTTCTTTGAGCACTAAAGGAAGAATCTCACCCTGGCTTAGCTACAGGGACAAAAGGCAGAAGCCTTTCTGTGCAGGTGAGTGCCAGTCCTTGCCCACGCTACCTGGAAACTAAACTCTGCCAAGCAGGAAGGAGATCCAGAGCTCTGTCCTGCATGAGGGCCCAGTGCAGTCAGATTGAGCAATCCCACCTGTCCATAAATTCCCATTTCCAAAGGCCTCCAGCCAGTCCTTTGTTACATTGCCCATCCCTATGCAGATGCCCAGGATGCCAGGGTGCAGAGATCTCCCAGCAGAGGGTTTTTCCCAGCACAACCAGAAGGAGAAGACACAAAAATCCAATCTGTAGAAGACCTAAGAAGAGACCTGTGGGAACCCAGAACATCCCTCTGGCAGTCCAGGATGGCCAGGAGCCCTGCCAGGGGGCTCAGAAGCCCTGGCATGGAGCCTGAAACACCTGTGGATTTGATTATGACCCGTGGAGCAAATTACCAACCTTATATGAAGATCAGCAGGCCACAACAGTTTAAGTAGAATATTAGTGAAGTTATCATGGGGTGGAAAAGTAGATTTTAGGGTTTTTGGTGTGGGGGTTCAGGGGGCAAGATGGAGGGAACTGGGTGTGTCCAGCCTTTCTCCTTCTTCTTCTTGGCCTCCATCTTCTGCTGTGATGTTGGCATTTACAGATTGGTTTAGAGTAGAAGCTCACTGTCTAACATAGGTGATGGTTATTGGGAAGTAATTGTAAACATTGTACACGTAGTTTTTAGTATAAAGACATAACACCGACCCGGGGGCAGGCAGAGTGCCTGGAACTGTCCTGCTGGATGGACCTCGGCAGGGCAGGAGAAAATTGTTTATAGATAAGATGCAATAAACTACCTTGAGACTGAGAAATGAAGAGCTCTGACTCCTTCTTAAAGCGCCGGGCTGGGAAAAGAGACTTTCGAACTTTTCTCGGGGTCGCTCTGACCAGCTAGAGATCCCGACAACTGGCGTCCCTGGGTGGGCTCCAAGAGGGCACCCAGGTGGGCTCTTGGCAAGCAGCCACGCCACCAGCCATCAGCTGCTGAAACCCAGCCCGGGGGGAACATCTCGACCTCTGCCAAGAAGATTTGTTTCAAGCTCAACCCGGAGGGAGGAGGACCAGAAGCGTGCCTGGAAAATCCTCACCTGCGAGCTGCTGGACAGTGACGAGGGCAAACTCCGGACTGACCTTGCAGATGATTCAGCTTTTGGTAWGAAAGGTCAAAATTGAGAACATGGGGAGACATGCTCCCAGGAACAACCCAGCATCTTGTCAGCCCTACGGGGCATGACAGCCACACTCCCTGTAAAAATCTCTGAAAGAGATAAAACGGCCTTGAAGCTTTTATCTCCAGCAAGGGTAATGTTGGAGGCAATTTCGTGGAATTCCGCGGGGTCTGCCAGCTATCAGCAGGCAGCAAGTATTCTCTCAAGGATGAGGGAAGGGAAGTCATCCTGCCATCAGCAGGTGGTTGTTGCCCTTACCGACCAGGGAGGGGCAAAAGTAATCCCTACCAAACAGGTGTGGGAGGAATCGGCATCATCTCCAGAGTCCCTAGGGTCCCATGGGTCCCCAGAACGCCCAGAAATCCCAGAACTTTCAGGGGGAGGAGGGCGGAGGGGGTCGGGGGACCCGGGGGAGAGCTGCTTCTCAGCGACTGGCCAGCCCGTTTGCGGTGGCGCCAACCGCCAGCAGCCCGGGGAGCCACAGAGGCGGCCGTGGGGTTTGCGGAGGCCCGGCGGGGGGGCCACGGCGGAGCGGGGGAGTCGCAGAACACAGAGCAGTGGAGGCGATAGCGCGCACGCGGTGCATGCGATCCGCACAGCGGTCGGTCCAGCAGCTGCCCCAGCGCACGGCTGGGGTGCGGGCAGCACCGAGCGGGGCCCGGGCGGGGGGAGCGAGCGCGGCACCGTGGAACGGAGGCACGGGGCAGCGGCGGGCCTGCGCAATTGCGGCGGCAGTTTCACGCAGGGGGTGTCACAGACGCACGCGAAGGGGACAACCCGCCCGACTGCGATGGCACGCGAGCAGCGGCCACCCGGGGAACGCGCACGGGTCGTGGCAGCTGCGCCGAGCGGGATTAAAGCAGACGGGACGACTGCAGCGTCACCGCGACCGCTACGGAGCGCAGCAGGCGCCCGGTGATGACGCAAAAATCCGGAAGTCGGAGCGGGGAGGGTTTTTCCCCAATGCACAGACGCGACACAGACACCGGCTGAGCGGGGACCGCGCGCGCCGGCTGCGGGCGTTGGCACGGAGCCAGATCGGGATCGGGGCAGCGCGGGCGCCGGTCACAGGCAGAGGGGGCGTTCCCGAGACCGCACCTGCGCCGAGACGAGCGCAGGGGAGGCGCGGTCGGGGCGGGGGCATACACACTCCCGTGACGGCGCAGGCAGAGACGGGGCGCGGTCAGGGTGCAGAGGGTGCGTGAAGTACCAGCCCTTCTCCAGTCCCGTGGCAGCAGGCATGCCGCCAGCCCAGCAGCCAGCATGCAGGCAACCACAGCAGCCAGCACACAGTTTCAGCCTCTATCAAAATCTCAAGTTGGAGATTTTTCACGGGTGCAGCACGAGTTGTGTGAGGCACACCGAGCTCCTCAACAGTCCGGTCCCACAGAAGTGACGGAAACAGCATTTACCAGATGATCAGGCTTCAGATGCAAAAGATGGAGTAAAAAGCTGTCCAAATCAGTGTAAAGTGAGAAAGCACCAGGCTTTTGCCCAAGATACAGAAAAAAGGGGAAACCAGTGCAAATCAATGTTATCCCAAATACGATGTAGATGGAAATCTTCTATTGTGAAAAGGCCTCTCAGGGAGGGAAACTACCATATAAAGATAGAAGTATTAGTAATGATTCAATTACCTGAAATGTCACTGAAGACAGAGCATTTGAGAAATATCAATCAGATCCTATCTGCGGAATCATCAGCTGATTCTCCAATGGTTTAGAGTTTTGTTGGTATTGAGTTTGTAACCTTTGTTATTTTTGGATTTTATAGGTGATACTGTTAAATAAGGATTGTTATTAATGCTACATTAATACTTTAAAAAGGTTGTCATAACAGCTTCAAACACTTCCTGTTGATAAGTTGATTATATGATGAGAATTCTCAGAATTTATGATAAGAATTATTATCAAGGTGTTGTTGTAATATTTACAGGCAGTTTTCATGTGTTTCACTATCTCTTTGTGTGATCATTTACAAGATATGTGTCTCTTCAGAATCTTGTCTTTTGTTTCTTAACTACTCATGTTTTTTGAGTTTCTTTTAAATCCCAAATTGCCAAGTTTCGTGGTTTTCTTCAGTTACTTTATTTTCCTTCAGTTATTATTCTAAGAGTACTTCAGGCCAAGAATCAATGAGGTTTGCCTGTGTTGAAGAATTTTTCTATCCTGAAGAAGTTTTAGAGGGATTCAATTACTAATGCTTTGATTGATCTTTAATCCTAAAGTTTCTCTTTTCATCAATTCTGTTTTAAGATCTGTTTAAAATTTAGTATAAGTGATATCCATGCATTAGAGTTCTGAAACTACTGCCAAGTTCTGCTCTACTGAAACTGGAATGATTGACAATCAGCCGAGAATGTTTTCCTGCATCAAAAGTATTACCAAGTCCTTTGGCTTGACAACTTTGACCATATATATGATATCTGAGCCTGAGTTTCCAAAGGGAGTTTGGAGAAACATGAATCGACATTGAGTTCTCCAGTCTCTTTGTTTTGGAGTTCATCAGCTTGTCGCAGTACTCTGGATAGACAGTTCAGTGTTGTAGTGATTGATAATTGGTTATATTTCAGATTGCTATTAGTTATGTGTATTATTCGTTATGACTTTTTAATTTGTTTCTTATCATTTTCTTATGCAATATTGCATAGAGTCTTAAACAACAGCGTCAATGTTTATTTCACATCAGGACCCATCTTCACCTCCAATATTTTGAGATAATCCTCACATCCCACTGCAGGTAGTGGATTTGTTTGTGTTTTAGGCGAGGTGCAAACACAATAATATCTCAGTAAACACATGTGAAACTTCAATCAATGCATGAGAATGCTTGACAGAATAGCAGGGGCAAGAATGCTGACACATCACAACAGGAAAAAAAAAAAAAAGAAAAAGACTGCAACAATGTGGAACTGCAACAGAGATCTCCAAAACCTTTGCTTTGCCACAGAAGATTGTGGCTTTGGGTTCTTCATGAAATAAAGCCACGCAGTGATACCTACTGGTGTCCTTGGAACTTCGCCTCAAAGAGACAGGACTTTTTTAATAATTGGTAAGGATGGAAGCAGCATCCTTGGACTTGTCATTTATCCTTTGATCGTTTCAGCGAATCAGAATAAAGAGCTGACGGTTTGGCCAGGGCTCTTCGACCACCACTGACTGTTCCGGAGAACACCCCAGTAGCCAAAGCTATCGCTTTGCCACCACATGCAGCAGAACAAGTCATGCCAGTGTTGGATCAGCAGGACTTTCCCTCTGGAGACCATGTCCATGGAATTCTCCGGTGTTTGTCATTTGGAAGAAAACTTCAGGACAGGAGTGCTTTATAACAGCACAGGCCAAGGAATTATTGAAAGACGACATCAAGATCTAAAGCATTTGATCGCTGCTTTGAAAAAAGAGGGGGAGATTTCCCTCTTGCCACATGACAGAGTGGCAAAAGCATGTTATGTCCTGAATTGGYAAAATCCAATAGCACTCAATGAAAAACAGGATATCAAACCCATACAATTGCAGTTTACCACGGAGGAGCCAATATTAAGGGCTCCTGTGGTCACATGGAACCCACACACAAGTAGATGAGATAAAGAGCCAGTAATATTATTAACTTGGGGACGGGGACATGCTTGTGTTTCCACAGGAGAAGATCGACCCCGTTGGGTTCCTGCGAAATGGGTAAAACCATGGATTAGCCGTATTGCTGATTCCGACAAAGTCCCTGGCTTGGACAAAACTGAAGAAAATGATTCGGGCCCTCCAGAAGCTAGAGGGCCACGACTTGAGACGCGTGGAAAACAAGATACAGCTGGTGTTGTGTCCTCAATTGGAAAAGTTTAAGAGTGTTTCTAGAGGACTGGACAGGGTGGTAGAAAGGAGTAATTCTTTATCAGGACTTCTTGATGCGTTAGAATATATTAGAGAATTTCAGGTAGCAGATCTTTCTGATCGACCTTGTCTTGCTTGCAACAACTGTGAATGCTTTGCTTGGATKGCTATTAGATGTGGATCTTGTGGGAAAAAGCTATGGGTTAGTCAACGCTTAATACCAGGGTTATGGTGTAAAGYTTGTGATTTTAGTAATAGGTTTGAGTCTTGGGAGAGAGCACTTTAGTTAGCTAAAATCTTTTGGCATTAGCGGCTAGCTAAGAGATCTGATTATGATGTATGTAGAACCTTTGTGTATTTTGTTGCTTATTTTGCTTTTTAAGCCATGTATCACACAATGTACTATGCAAAGATTATCACAAACGCCTTATTTGAAAAAAGAGGGGGAGATGTTGGGGGTTGCAGACATGCAGAAACAGTGGGAAGTAAGCTGTAGTAGTTACAGTGTCCTTGAGGAGAGAAAATAGAAGTGCTACGTGCCAAGCTTATCAGAATAACGGAATTCCAGAGCTACAAGAAACAAAACTTGGAGATATTATCGTCATATGTAGCAACCAATGAGCATGGACTGGCAAKCAATGACTGCAGAGACAAGCCTCATGCCAGCCTCGTGGACAAGGCGGAGCATCCAATCATATTCTGCGTGATCGCGTGCACATGAAAGTTTTACTGTATATTAGTAGCACTGATAGAGGGAATAAACGGAGCTTCTTTTACCCGCATCGCATCGGTGTGTCTCTCCCCTCCACCTGGCCGCGGCATGACCCCACCCAAACATCATCGGGGTCACAGGGACAGAGACACCCCCAAACCCCCAGAAGGGCTGAACCTGGGATTTGGTTTGGGGCTGAGGATTTAGGAAGGGGCTGGAGTTGGGGCTGGGCTTGGGGTTGGGGCTGAGATTTCGATTAGAGCTGGGATTGGGGTTAAGGCTAGACATGGGATTGGCTTTGGGCTGGGGTTGGGACTGGGTCTGGGGCTAGACAAGTTTGGAACTAGAATGAGATTAAATACAGAATTGTGAGTGTGTCTAAACATGGAGTGAGATTGAGACCAGGATCAGGGTCAGGTTTGGGACTGAGCTCACCCAGAGTGGGACAGGGGGGATGTCACTGCAGGATGTCCCTGGCATCGTCCCAGCCCTCCTCAGGCACCTCCAAACATGGGGGGCAGCTGGGTGCCCCAAGATCCAGGTGCTCCCAC
>NDFG01004331.1:0-21068 GCA_002167245.1 Sporophila hypoxantha | reverse complement strand
AACCACCCAGTCAATCCCAGTCCCTACCCAGTCCTTTCCAGTCCATCTCCTCAGTCCATCTCCAAATGCCATCCCATGTATCCCGCTCTCTCCCAGTCCCTCTCACTCCATCCTCAGTCCCTCCAGTTCCATCCCATTCTCACCAGTGCCACTCCAGTCTCGTCCCAAACCATTCCCAATCCAAACCTACGTCCCTTTACCGAGTCGCTCCCCAGTTCCTTCCCAGTCCTCCTCATCATTTCCAGTACATTCCCGATAATTCACTGTCTGACCCACCCTCGCTTCTCCAGGGGCCGAGTGTCCCTCCTCATCTTTTTCTCAGTTGCCCCCCCATGTTCCATCAGTCCCACTCAGCCCCTCCAAAGCTCCTTTCTCCAGTCCCATTCCCAGTTCACTCTCCGACCTCCACCCACTCTCGCAGTACCTCCCCCCATCCCCTCCAACCTCTCTCATGCCACCCAGTTTTCTTCTTCCCGTCGGGGCCCCCCCCAATTCTCATTCGCTTCCTATTCCCTTTCCAGTCCATCCAGTTCATTCCCAGTCCTGCCTGTGCATCCCAAGGCCAATTCTCAGCTCATATTCGCAGTCCCAATTCCAGTTCATTCCAGTGCTTCCCAGTGATCCCCTCAATCCATCCCAGTCCTGCCCAGTCCCTTCCAGTGCATCTCCCGCGCGTCCATTTTCAGCGCACGGCGTGAAGCTGCGGCTTCAGCCAATCCAAGATTATCGCGTCTCTCTGATGACGCTTGTTCGCTAGCAGACCCGGCAGCGCCGAGAGCCCCCGTGCGGACTCGGCCTCCCAGTGCCGCGCGCCTTTCGGATTCCCAGTCCTCCCCAGTTGTCCAAAAATCCTCCGAGTGCCATCCCAGTCCCTCCAATGACCCATCTCACATTTCCTCTCTCCAGTCCCTCTCAGTCCCATTTCCAGTCTTTTCCACTTGATCCCAGTCACTCTCAGACCCACTCCTCCTCTCCCAGTTCCCCCGCATCCCTCCCATCTCTCTCAGGGCCAACCAATAAATCCCGAGCTCATCCCAGTCCACTCTCAGTCTTTTCCCAGTCTTACCAGTCCCCTTCCATTCCCACCCCAACCTCCAATCTATTCCCAGTCCTATTTCCCGTTCAATTCCCAGAACCTCCACGGTCTCTCCCTCGCGCCCCCCATTCGCTTCCCAAGAGCTCTCAGTGGAACCAACCTCAGACCCTCCCAGTCCATTCCCCAGTCCTCCAGCCCAGCCCAGCCCGCCCCCCCTGTCTCTTCCACCCAGTGCCCCAGCTGATCCCAGTGTGTCCCCGCTCTCCTCTCTCTCTGTCTCCTCCAGTGCCCCAAGCGTGTCCCATCCCGCCGTGCCACCCTCGAGCCTCTACCAGCCCGCGCGCCGCCGCCTTCTCGTTGCTCTGATGATGGATTTCTACCCCCCGCTTGCTATCCAGGTGAGGTTGGTCCAGGGCCACATGAGCTCTCGGGAGCACGTGGTGGCACTCGATCGTGGTCCCCCAAACGGGACTCGGACTATCCACGCTGTGCTGCTGGAAACGCCGCCAGCGCGCGGTGTCTGAGGCTACAGTGCCAGTGGAGGCACGTCAGCCTGAGTCTAGATTCCGCTGAGGCGGCACTGGTACCGGGGAAGCCGCTTGGGGGCGGCGGCAAGCCACGGCGCCTGTGCTCGGGAGCTCACCTGGGAGCGGTAGCTGGAGAAGTAGCCCGTTGCTGGAGCTTGGTGATGAGCGGCGGGGGCCGGGTCAAGGGCTGGGAAGGGGTTTTGGGGGATGCTGGCGGAGGGTGGTATGGGGCTTTGGGGGGCGGTTGGGGCACTGGAGGCGAGTTTGGGGGCAGCTGTGGTGTGACCTGGCGGGAGGGCAGTTGGGCGCGGGGAGTGACTGGGAGGGAGTTGGGGGCGCTGGGTTGATGGGAGGGCAGTTTGTGTGGGTGCCCTGCTTGGGTCACGGCAGGGAGTTTGGGCGCTGGGTGTGACTCGGGAGGGAGTTTGGGGCGCTGGAGTGACTGCGAGGGAGTTGGGGGCGCTGGGTTGACCGGGAGGGAGTTTGGGGGCGGCTGGTTGGATCGGGAGGGGTTTGGGGGCGCTGGGTGTGACCGGAGGTGAAGTTTTGGGGCTGCTGGAGTGACTGCGAGGGAGTTTTGGGGGCGCTGGCGTTTGAACCGGTAGGTGTAGTTTGGGGCGCTGGTGTGACTGGGAGGGAGTTGGGGCGCTTGGGAGTGAGCCGGAGGGATTTCGGGGGCGCTGTGTGACTGGAGAGTTGGGCGCTGGCTTTGACCGCGATGGAGTTTGGCGGCTGGCTGTGGCTGGGAGGAGTTTGGTGGCGCTGGGGACCTTGGAGGTGAGTTTGGGGGCCGCTGGGATGAACGGGAAGGGAGTTGGGGGCGCGGGTGTGTAACCGGGGAGGGAGTTTGTGGGCGCGGTGTGACCGCGAGGTAGGTTTTGGGGGCGCTGGGCTGTGACCGGAGGAGTTCGTGGGGCGCTGTGTGACCGGGAGGGAGTTGGGCGCTGGGTGGTTGACTCGGAGGATCGCAGGAGCCCGGAGGCGCCTGGAAGGAGATCGGCCATTGGCAAAGCGGGGCTCCGCCCATGAGCTCGTTGTTCCTGGCACAGCCTGGGAGGCTGCTCTGGCTGAGTCCACCCTGGCTTGGGGCTCCGAGCACTTGCTGAGAGCTTTGGGGCGTCCTGGGGCGCCGGGGGGCAGCTCGGAGGGGGCTGTTGGGATGCTGAGAGGACGGGATGGTGGCGTTTGGTGCTGCTGGTCGGCCCAAAGGACGTGTGGGAGGTTTCAGGGGTCCCGGCTGTGCGGGTGTCCACAGGGAGGGCGCTGGGATGGCTGGGTGTCGCCGTAAGGTGGGGGTGCTGGAGCCCTGCGCACTTCCCAGCAGATGCCTTGCCGACGCCGCCCGCATGCAAGGAAATGCTGACGGCATCTTGGGGCTTGCTCTTGGGCTTGGTCCTTTCCTGGCGCTGGGGCCCGGCTCTACGTTCGTGCGCAAGAAGGTCCAGGGCGGGTGCCCGGGGCTGGCGTCCCGGCCGTGGCCGGAGCGTTCGTGCGCTCCGCCGGGGCCCCACAGCCCGGTGTCACTCCCCTTTTCTGTGGCCCGCAAGCTCCTGAGCGGCGGCGGCCCGCAGCCCCTTCTCCGGCTGGGCTCGGGCCCGGCCGGTGACCCCCCGCTCCGTCCCCGCTGCGCTGATTGTGGGGTCCCGTGTCCCCTAGCGCCGCTGGCGCTGCTGCCCGCCGCCCAGTGCCCCTTGCTCCCAGTCTCCAATGAAAGCTTTTCCCATGGTCCCGGGTCCTGTTATTGGGGGCGGTGGGAGGGGGTTTTGGGGGGGCGGCGATGGAACGGATTTGGGCAAAGGAGGGAGAAAGGGTGGGGCTGGCCCGGGGGAGCCGGGAGGAGGAGGTAGGAGGAGGAAGGAGTGGGATTAATAAAGGAGGAAGCAGGAGGAAAACTCAAAGGAAATGGAAGACCGAACGAAGACGACTGGCCTGAAGGAGACGAAACCGAATGGATATAGAATTTAAATTAATAATTTTGAATAGTTTTATAGAAGTCCTTAAATATATAAATTAGTAACTTTATATAAATATTACTATATCATAATTACATTATATACATTTTATTAACTTTTAATATTTAAAAATAATTTCCTTGACTCCATTGGCTAATAAAAATTTGCGTTTTCTAAAGCCGAAAGCGAGACGAAAGGGATCCGTAATCAAGAAAATTCCATGCGAACCCCAAATCCGTGACACCCCCCAAAACCCCACCTTGACCCCCGAAATCGGGGCAGGGTCAGGCCAGCATTTGCGGGCAGGCAGCTCTGGGGGAGCTCGCGCTCTCGTCCCATTGGGCTCCGGCACACCGGCAGGGTCGGTGCTGCTCCCGGAACAGCGATCCAAACTGGGGCGCTGGGAAACTGGGGCAAGCAAGCACCCTCGAAAAGCGCTTCAGCCAATGGGAGAGTCTGGGTACAGGGGCGTCATATTGTTCCGGGCAGAGGGTTCGAAAATTACCCCTGAGAAATTTCTGGCAATCAGAAAGAAAGGAGCCGGGAATGACTCTTGAGTTGCCGGGCATGTAGGGGCGGAAAATCGGGCTCCCAACGGAACCGGCCAATTACAGAGCGAAAAAACAGCACGGCCATGAAAATGCGGCCAAAAACATTGCCCAAGCCAATGAAAGCGCGGCCAAAAACCACGCCCGCAATCAGTGAGCGCGTCCCTCATGACCGCCGCTGCTGCTGCCCGGGCGTTGGCTCTGCCGCAAGTTGACGCGGTGGTTTGGGCGGTGGTCCGCTGCCATTGGGGCGAGGGCGGCATTGCCGGGGCCTGCTGCGTGCACTGGTGGTGCTGTGCGAGCCAACCCCGCTTGCGGGCCGCGACAGCTCTTCGGGTGAGCGGGGGGCGGGAGCGCTGGCGCCAGGCGGGAGAATGGGAAAAGGGGGCGAATAGCGGGGGAGCCCAGAATGGGAGGGGAGGAGGAGGGGACCCCCAATAAGGAGAGTTGCGAGAGGGCTGAAGGTGGGGGAGGTGGAGGGAGGGTGGGAGAGGTGGGGAGGGAAAAGGGGAGGGGGGACCCCAAACTGAAAGGAGGGTGGGGATTGGGGATTGTGGGAAAATGGGAAATGGACCCCAAAGTGATTTGGGAGCGGCCGGAGGTGGGAGGGAGAGGATGAGTGGAGGGCCGAAATGGGGGAAGGGCGGCAAAGAGGAAGCGGTCAGGCGGCAGGAGGTCCCGTGGCGGCCGTGGGCACAGGGTGCGGAGCGGGATCCGTGGTGGCCCGGAGCTCTGGGGGTGCTCGCTGGGGGTGCTGGGGGCCATTGAGCGTGTGCTGCACGTTCTACAGGGGTGTTCCAGCCTCATGCTAAAGCGAGTGTTACTTCATTAAACGGCACGTGAGTAAGGTGAGACTCGTGGACGAGGCACTATCACAGAACCGGTAGCAGCACTTGACATTCGACAGCAAACGTGGGCACTACGTTGGTGATTCACCCCTGGACAAACTGCCCGGTACTGGAACACGCGACCGGAATTCATGGAGACACACGGGCCGTCGATGTGGACACACGTACTGCGGCTAACACACTACGAGGTGTCCCGCCCGTTCATCCACGGAGCGCCGAGGTGTAGCGCGGGCAGAGCGTGGTCCCCCCTCGGGCCCCTTGCCCTGTCCAGTGACCATCCCAGTCAATCCCAGTTCCCTAACTGCAGTCCTTTCCAGTCCATTCCCAGTCATTCCTCAAATCATCGCCATTTATCCCCGCTCTCTCCCGAGTCCCCTCACCCATCCCAAGTCCCCTACACAGTCCATTCCCAGTTCCTCCCATCCACTCCCAGGTTCGTCCCAAACCATTCCCAATTCCAAACCACGTCCTTACCGAGTCGCTCCCAGTCCTCCCAGTCCTTCCCAGTCCATTCCAGTACAATCCGAAATTCACTGTCTGACTCCACCACTCGCTCCCAGGGCCGAGTGTCCCTCCATCTCTCAAGTGCCACCTCCACCATCCCAGTCCAAACCCAGCCCCTCCAAATCCTTTCCCAGTCCATTCCCAGTCACTCTCCGACCTCCACCCTTCTCCGCAGGTAACCTCCATCCCCCTCCAAGCCTCTCTTCAGTGCCTACCGCCAGTTTTCCCAGCTCATTCCCCAGTCGCTCCTATTCTTTCCATCCATCCCAGTTCATTCCCAGTCCGGCCTGGCCATCCCATGCCATCTCACTCCATATCCCAGCCCATTCCCATGTTCATTCCAGTGTCTCGCGCATGACTCCCTCATCCATTCCCAGTCCCATCCCATCCCTTCCAGTGCCCTCCCGCGCGTTCCCATTTCTAGCGACGCCGTGAAGCTGACGCTTTCAGTCCAACAGATCGCGTCCTCTCTGATGACGCTCTGTTGCTAGCAATCCGCGCAGCGGCCGAGAGCCCCGTGCTGGAACTCCGGCCTCTCCCAGTCGCCGCGCTGCTTCATTCCCAGTTCCTCCCGGCCAACCAAAATCCCTCCCAGTGCCCTCCCAGTCCCTCCAAGACCATCTCCATTCCTCCCTCATCCTCCCAAGTCCATTCCAGTCTTCCCAGTTGATTCTTCCCAGTTCACTCTCAGACCTTCCACCCTCTCTCCACAGTTCCCCCCATCTCGCTCCCAATCTCTCTCAGGGCCAAACCCAATAAAATTCCCAGTCACTCTCCAACCACCCCATTCATCCCAATGCCTCCAGTCCCTTCCGTCCCACCCAAAGCCTCCAAAATCTATTCCATCCTATCCCAGTTCATCTCCCAAGGTCCTCCACCCTGTGTTTCCTGTCCCTCCATTTTCTCCTGCTCATCCTCCCTCATGCCAGCCTTCAACCCCACTCCCACTCCATTCCGAGTCATACCAGCCTCTCCCAGTCCATCCCAGTCCTCCCAGCCCAGCTCCAGCGCTCCCTCTCTCTCCCAGTGCCCCCCAGCCGATCGCCATGGGTCCCCGCTCTCTCTCTCTGTCTCTCCCAGTGCCCCCCAGCGTGTCCATCCTCGCTGGTTGCCGCCTTCGCAGCTCGCCAGCCCGGCCCGGCCGCCTGCTCTGCTCCGTGATGTATTTCTAACCCCGCTGCCATCCAAGGTGAGGTGGTTCCAGGCCAAGCAGGAAGCTCTCGGAGCACGGGTGGCCACCGACGTGGTCCCAACGGGGACTGGGAGTCTAACCTAGCTGCTGGTGCTGTCTGGAAAACGCCGGCCCGGCGCGGGCTGAGCTACAGCTGCCAGGGAGCACGTTCACCTGGAGCAGGCTCGCTGAGCGGCACTGGGTACGGGCGGATGCCTGGGGCGCCTGGCGAGAGCCCTGTGGCCTGTTCGGGAGTCCACTGGGGAGGGAGCTGGAGAGAGCCGGCTGGAGCTGGGAGAGGCTGTGGCTGGGCAAAGGCGGAAGGGTTTGCGTGGATCCTGGGGAGGTGGGATTGGGTTGGGGGGGTGCTGGTTGGGCATGGGCAGGTGAGTTGGGGTCGGCCCTGGTGTGTGACTGGAGGGAGTTTTGGGGGCGCTGGGTGTGACCGGAGGGAGTTTGGGGGCGCTGGTAGTGATCCGGAGGGATCTGGGGTGCTGGGTGTGATCCGGAGGGAGTTTGGCGCTGGTGTGACTGGCAGGGAGTTTGTGGGCGCTGGTGTGACTGGAGGATGTTGGGCGCACTGGTGGTTCACTGGGATGGGAGTTTGGGTGGCGCTGGGTGTGGACCGGGAGGGAGTTTGGGGGCGCTGGTGTGACCTGGGAGGGTAGTTTGGGATAGCCGCTGGTTGTGACCCGGAGGAGTTTTGGGGGCGCCTGGTTGACTGGGAGGGATTTTGGCGGCTGGTGGACCGGAGGCGAGCTTTGGGGGCGCTGGTGTGACGCCTGAGGAGTTGGGGCGCTGGTGTGCAGCCTGTGAGGGATTATGGCCTGTGTCCCGGGAGGTCGCAGGCCGAGGCGCTGGATAGCAGATCGGCCCATGGAGGAAGCGCTCGCCATGAGCTCGTTGTGCCGGGCACAGCCTGGAGGGCTCTGGCTGAGTCCTGCTGGGCCTGCGAGGCTGCGAGAGGCTTTGGGCTCCTGGGGCGCCGGGGGCAGCTGGAGGGGCTTGGGATGCTGAGAGGGACGGGAGGGGCTTTGGTGGCTCCTGGCCGAGGCCCACAAAGGGATCGGGGGAGTTTGGTGGTCGGTCCTGGCTGGCGGCCACAGGGAGTGCGCTGAGGGGCTGGGTGTGTCGCGAAGGTTTTGGGGTGCTGAGCCTGCGCACCCCCAGAGATGCTGCCGGACGCCGCGCAGCAAATGCTGACGGCATCGGGGGCTGCTCTGGCTTGGTCTTCCTGGCGCTGGGGCTCGCTTCTCGCGCGAAGAAGGTGAGGGCGGGTGCCGGGGTTGGCGTCCCCCGGCGTGGGAGCGTGGTGCGCTCCCCCGCCGGGGCCCCCCAGCCCGGTGTCACCCCCTTTTCTGTGCCCGCAGAGCTCCTAGCCGGCGGCGGCCCGAGCCTCTCCCGTGCTCGGCCCGGCCGGGACCCCCCGCTCCGTCCCCGCGTCGCTGATTGTGGGGGGTCCGTTCCCCCCAGCGCGCTGGCGCTCTGCCCCCGCCAGTGTGCCTGGCTCCAGTGTCTCCATTAAAGCTTCCCAGTTGGGCCCGGGCCGTTATTGGGGCGGTGGGGAGGGGTTTGGGGGGGGGGCGATGGGACGGATTGGCGAAAGGAGGGGAGAAAGGGTGGGGCTGGGCCGGGGAGCGGGAGGAGGAGGAGGAAGAGGAGGAGGAGGTAAGGAGGAGGCGCCGTGAGAGGAGGAAAAAACTGGGGATAAGAAAGGAGGAGCCGGGGAATGAGAATGGAAGAGAGAAGAAGGAAGAGCGCAGCAGCCAAACCGTCCGCCTTTCCCCGCCGCCCTCCTGCGAAGCTGCGCCCCCTCGCCCGTTCAGCATCGCCCCCTCCCCACATCCGCAGGGAGCGGGGGAAGCGAGCTCAGCCCGTTTGTTAAGAAATCTTTAAATATTTTGAAAATAATATTGAATTTACAAATTTCTATAATAATATAAGGAAAATAAAAATTATGAAAAATTTTAAATATAAATTTTTGAATTTTATTAATAGTCTATAATTTGTTATCGCTTTTATAAATTTATTTTTAAAGGGACGGGACAAGTGGACCGGGCAGAAAATCCTGAACGAGCTCAGTGCCCGGATAATTAAATTTAATATGTGAAATGAGGCTCTGATTGGCTGGCCAGCACAGCCCGCCCCTCTTCATGTCCCCGTCTCACCGCCCAGCCCCCCAAGTCCCCCTCCCCAAAAACCCCAGCCGCGGGGCTGCAGCGTCCCGGAACGGCCTCAGCCAATGGCAGCGCAGGCAGGCAGGCGGCGCAGCCAATGAAGTCGGGGCGTTGATTGCCTCACTGGTTGCCGGCAGACCCGTGGCCGATCGCTCCCCAAGAGGCGCGGCAGCCAATGAGAGCCGCGCGGCGCGCCGAGCCCGCCCCGCTCGGCCTGGCGCTCCCAGCGCAGCGCGGCTGCTTTGGGCTGCTGCTCCCTGCCCGGCCCGGCCATGGGGCGAGGGGCGGCAGCCGGGGCCCTGCTGGTGCACTGGTGGTGCTGGGAGCCCCCCCCGCTGCGGGCGCGGAGCTCTCGGTGAGCGGGGGCGCGGGAGGCGCTGGCCAGGCGGGAAGAAGGGGAAAGGGGGCGAAGGGGGAACTCGCAACTGAGCCCCCAGGGGTCGGATGAGTGATAAAAAACAAGTGGAAATGGGTGTGAGAGGGTAAAATAATGGGAAATGGGAGCCCAAAAGGATTTGGGAGCGGCCGGGTGAAGGGAGAGGATGGGAGGGGAAATGGGGGAAGGGCGGCAAAGAGAAGCGGCAGCGCGGGCAGGAGGTGTCCCGTTGGCGGCCGTGGGCAACAGGGGGTGCGGAGCGGGGATCCGGGGTGGGCCCGAGCTCCTGGGGTGCTGCTGGGGGTGGTGCTGGGGGGGCACCCCTGAGCTTTGTTGCTGACACTCTACATGGGGTGCTTCCAGTACATGATAAAGCACGAGTGTTACATCATTAAAAAAAAACGCACGGCACGGAGAAGGTGAGGTACGTCGCATTGAGGTTAACCTACCAAAATCCGGCTGATGGATACGGATGTTTCGAGCAGCGACGGGTGGGGCCATCTATCGTGGGGTTCACATCAGAGGTCCCCTTGGGGGAGAGGTGCTGCCAAGCGCTGAGAACAGCCGACCGCCTCAATTTATGGAGCAGCACATCGGTAGGGCTGCGCGGATCTGGCTCTGGGTGGAGACGGGGTGGCTCGCACATACTTACGAAGGTGTCCCGTCCCGTTCCCTCTCACGGAGCGCCTGAGGTGAGCGCGGGGCAGAGGCGTGTCCTCGGGCTCAATCCAGCCTGCTGCCATGTGACCATCAGTCAATTCCCCAGTCTCCTACGCAAATTCCCTCCAGTATATTCGGCTAGACCCTCTCCATCCATTCCCAGTCACATTCCATATAATTCCAACCCAGCTTATCCTGCTCCTCTCGCTCCAGTTCCCTCTCAAGTAACTCCCATCCCAATCCGGTCCAGTGCCAAATTCCTTAGTTCCTGTCTTCAGTCCCATCTCCCAGTTCGTCCCCAAACCATTGCCCAATCCAAACCCTATCATCCTTCCGAGTCCCTCCAGTCTTCACCACAAGTCCTCCCGTCCATTTCCAGTCACATTCCCGCAATTTCGACGTGTCTGATCCCAACTCTCGCTCCCAGGCCGAGTTGTTCCTCCCATTCTTTCTTCGTGCCACCCAGTCCATCCAGTTCCTCTCTCAGTCCGTCCCAGTCCAGTTTAAGTAAAGATTTTTTTCATATTTTTATCTTACCAGCCCTCCACCTCATTACGAGCCTAGCTATCCCAGTTTCACTCTAGTACTCTCAGATCTCCACCACACTGCCTCCAGTACTGTCCCACTTTCCCTCCCCCTACTCTCAGTGCCACCTACTTCTTCTTGCACTTCTCCTCTATCTCGCCATTCTCTCCATTCTATCCCAGTCAGCCTCAGTCACCCCGAGTCGCTCAGTCGCTCTCTAGTCCTTCACCAGTCCATCCACAGTTCAATTCCCAGTCCCGCCTTTTGCCATCCCATTATGCCCATATCCCACTCTTATATTCAGTCCAATTCCCTAGTCCATTCCCCCCTCCTTCCTCCTCTCGCCCTCCCCCCCATCCCCTCCCAGTCAATTCCCAGTGCTCTCCTCCCTCGAGGTGTCCTTCCCCAGTCTCCAATCATCCATCCCAGTCACACCAGTCCCTGTCCCCCATCCTGCCAGTTCCATCCCAAGTCTTCCAAGTCATTGCCAGTCCCCTGCCAGTCTCATCGCTAGTCCCTCCATGTCCCCCGCGCGTCCATTTCAGCGAACGCGTGAACTGACGCCCCTCTCAGCCACTCCAGATCGGTTCTCTGATGACGCCCTGTTGCCAAGGCAGATACCCGCAGCGCAGAGGTGCCCCGCGCTTGGACTTCGGCCTCCCATGCCGCGCGCTTCATTCCCAGTCCTTCCCAGTGCCACAAACGAGACCAAATCTCCTCCCAGTGGGCCCCCCGCAGTCCCTTCCGCCCATCTCTCAATTCCCTCTTTTCTCGCTCCTCATCCCCAGTCCCCAGTCCTATTCCAGTCCTTATTTCCAGTTGAAATATCCCAGTTAACGTCTCAGCTCCTCCACCTCTCTCCCAAGTGCCACCCCCATCCCTCCATCTCTCTCACATGTCCCCCAAACCTAATCAAATCCCAGCCCCCTCCCATCCATCCCAGTTCATTCCCATTCTCCCTCCAGTCCCTTCCCACCCCATCCAGACCCTCCAAGTTATTCCCAGTTCTATTTCCCACTCATTCCATTAGTACACCACCTGGTACCAGTGCCCCCCATTCCTCTCTTCCACTCTCTCCTTCAGGTGCCTAACCCCAGAATATTCCCAGTCCTCCAATTCATCCCAGTTCATTCCCAATCCCTCCACCAGTCCCTCCCAGTCCCACCCAGAACCCTCAAATCTATTCCCAATCTATGTCCCAGCTCATTCAAAGTCCTCCACCCTCTGTTCCTGTGCCCCCCATTTCCCTGCCACTCTTCAGTGCCACTGAGACACTCCCACTCCATTCCGAGTCATTCACAGTCCCTCCCCAGTCCATCACCTGTCTATTCCATCCCCTCCAGTTCCATCGCTGTCCATCACAGGCCATTTCCAGACCATTTCCAATCCATCCTCAGTCCCTCCAGTCCAATTCCCAATCGATGCCCAGCTCCCATTCCATCCCTCCACTCCACTCCCAGTCCCACTCTCCAGCCCAGCCAGCGCTCCCTTCTCTCCATGCCCCCAGCTGATCCCAGTGTGTCCCCGCTCTCTCTCTCTCTCGCTCTCCCAGTGCCCCCCAGCGTGTTCCATCTCGCTGTGCCCCCCTCGAGCTCCCAGCCCGGCCCCGGCCGCCTGCTACTGCTCCGTGATGGATTTCTACCCCGCTGCCATCCAGCAGTGAGGTGTTCCAGGGCCAGCAGGAGCTCTCGGAGCACGTGGTGGCCACCGACGTGGCCCCAACGGGACTGGAGTACCCAGCTGCTGGTGTCTGCGGAAACGCCGCCCGGCGCGGGCTGAGCTACAGCTGCCAGGTGGAGCACGTCAGCCTGGAGCAGCCCTGAGAGCGGCACTGGGGTACGGGGGAGCCCTGGGGGCGCTGGCAGAGCCACTGGCTGTGCTGGAAGCCACTGGGAGGGAGCTGGAGAGAGCCGGCTGGAGCTGAGAGGCTGGGGCTGGCAAGGCTGGGAAGGGGTTGGGGATGCTGGGGAGGGTGGATGGGTTGGGGGGGTGCTGGTGGGCATCTGGGAGGGATTGGGGGCGCTGGGTGTGACGGAGGTGAGTTTGGGGGGCTGGGTGTGACTGGGAGGAGTTTGGGGGCGCTGGGGAGTGACTGGGAGGGGTGAGTTTGGGGCGCTGGGTGTGACCGGAGGAGTTTGGGGGCGCTGGGTGTGACCGGGAGGGATCGCAGGCAGCCCGGAGGCGCTGGAAGGAGATCGCCATGGCAAAGCGGGGCTCGCCATGAGCTCGGTGTGCCGGGCACAGCCTGGGAGGGCTTCGGCCTGAGTCCTGCTGGGGCTGCCGAGGGACTGCGAGAGGCTTGTGGGGCTCCTGGGGCCCGGGGGGCAGCTGGGAGGGCTGTGGGATGCTGAGAGGGACGGGAGGGGCTTTGGTGGCTCCTGGCCGGCCCAAAGGATCGGGGGAGGTTCAGGGGGTCCGGCTGGGCTGGGGGCCACAGGGAGGCGCGCTGGCGGGGCTGGCGTGTCGCCGAGAGTTTGGGGGTGCTGAGCCCTGCGCACCCCCCAGAGATGCACGCGGACGCCGCCCGCAGCAAATGCTGACGGGCATCGGGGCTTTGCTCTGCGGCTTGGTCTTCCTGGCGCTGGGGCTCGGCTTCTACTGCGCAAGAAGGTGAGGGCGGGTGCCGGGTGCTGCGTCCCGGCCGTGGCGGAGCGTGTGCCCGCTCCCGCCGGGGCCCCCCAGCCCGGTGTCACCCCTCTTTATTCTGTGCCCGCAGAGCTCCTGAGCCGGCGGCGGCCGCAGCCCCTCCCCGTGGGCTCGGCCCGGCCGGGACCCCCCGCTCCGTCCCCGCTGCGCTGATTGTGGGGCTCCCGTGTCCCCCCAGCGCCGCTGGCGCTCTGCCCCGCCCAGTGCCTGCTCCCAGTGCTCCAATAAAGCTTCCCAGTTGGGCCGGGCCCGGTTATTGGGGGGCGGTGGGGAGGGGTTTGGGGGGGGCGGGCGATGGACGGATTTGGGCAAAGGGAGGGGCGAGAAAGGGTGGGCTGGGCCGGGGAAGCGCGAGTGAGGAGGAGGCAGGTAGGAGGAGGAGGAGTTGGGATAGAAAGAGGATGGCAGGAGGATAGATCCCCAAAGAAAAAGGAAGGACCGATGAAGACGACTCGGGCTTGAGGGACGAACCGAATGAATGAAAATTTTAATACATATATTTTAAAGGTTTATTGAAGTCACTACATATATTTTAAATTAGTTATTTTTAAAAATATTACTATATCATTCAAATTTGACATCTTACATAATATTTTATTATACTTTTAATATTAAGAAAATAATTTTCTTGGAACTCACATGTAATAAAATTGCGTTTCTAGAGCGAAGCGGGGACAAAGGGATCCGAACAGAAAATTCCAGCGATCCCCAAGTCCGGGACCCCCCCCAAAACCCCACCTTCGGATCCCCAGAATCGGGGCAGGGTAGGGCCAGCAGCGGCAGCAGCCGGGGGAGGCTCCGCGCTCCGTCCTGGCGCTCCTGGGCACCCGTCGCTATGGGTCGGTGCTGCTCCTGCGGAGACTGCGGAACTCATACTCGGGGGCGCCGGGAACGGGGGCAGCACCGCGAAACTAGCGCTCAGCCAATGGCGGACGGAGTGGTCTGAACGTCCAGGGTTGCCGGCAGTAGAGGGTTAACAAATTTGAAGGCTCCCTAAGACAGAAATTCTGGACAATCAGAGAAAGGAGCGGAATGATCTTGAGCTCCGGCAGAGGGGCTGGAAAAATCGGCTCCTAACGGAAACCGGCCATCATGAGAGCGCAAACAATCACCTCGGGCAATGAAATGCGCCTCAAAATAAAAGCCAACCATATGCAAAGCGCGTGCCAAAAACCACGCCGGACCAGATCAGGGGAGCGCGTCCCTCAATTGAACCTCTGCGCTGCTCCGGGCTGTGCTCTCTCGCAGGTTCGAGCGCGCGGTTGCGTTTTGGGGCCGTGGCGTGGCCTCTGGAGGGCGAGGGGCGGCAGCCGGGGCCCTGCTGGTGGACTGGTGGTCCTGGAGCCCCCCGGCTTGCGTGGGCGCCGGACTCTCGGGTGCATGCGGGGGCGGGAGGCGCTGGGCCAGGGGGGGAGGAAGGGGAAAAGGGGGCGAAGGGGGTAGCCCGGAATGGAGGGGGAGGAGGAGGGGACCCCCCAAAGGGAGAGCGGGGAGGGGCTGAGGGTGTGGGGGAGGGGAGGGAGGGGTGGCGAGAGGGTGCGCGGAGGGGGAAAAGGGGAGGGGGGACCCCAAAACTGAGCGGAGGAGGGCTGGGGATTGGGGATTTGTGGCAAATGGCGGAAAATGCGAGCCCGCAAAGTGAGTTGGGGAGCGGCCGGAGGTGGGAGGGGAGAGGAGAGCGAGGGAAATGGGGAAGCGGCGGCAAAGAGGAAGCGGGCAGCGCGGGCAGAGAGGGGTCCCGTTGGCGGCCGGGGGCACAGGGGTGGCGGAGCGGTGGATCCTGGCGTGGCCCCGGAGAATCTGGGGGTGCTGCTGGGGGATGGCGTGGCGGGGCACCCCTGAAGCTCTGATAGCTGCACTCACAGGGGGAGTTCCAGTACTTGTTCTTGCCGAGTGTTCACTGTCATTATCAGGCACGCGAAGAAGGTTAGGTTCGTTCGAGAAGTCACAATCTACACGGATACATACGCTGAGTGTTCGACAGCGACGTGGGCACTACGTGGGTCACCGCCCTTTGGGCGAGAGGGTGGCCCATAGGCTGGAACAGCGACGCCCTGGTAATCAATGGAGTACAGACGGAATGCGGTGGAATGACCTCGTGTGCCCGTGCAGTACAATGAAATAATTCCCCCGTTCAGGCGTCGGAGCGCCGAGTGTTGAGCGCGGGGAAGAGCGATGTCCCTCTCGGTGCCCTGCCCTGCCAAAGACCCTGGAGCCCCCCAAGACCTCCCGGGTATCGCCCAGAAGCCCTAGCCCCTTCTTGTTCCAATCCCCGGGCCTCCTGTTTCCTCTCTTACGGGACCCCTTGCTCTCTCCCAGTTCCAATCCAGGTCACTGGCAGGGCAGGGCCCGAGGGGACACGCTCTGCCCCGCGCTCACCTCGGCGCTCCGTGAGGAACGGGGTGGACACCTCGTAGCACACCCGGCAGAACCAGTCCACCGCAGTCCGTGCGTACTCCAGTCTGGCCGGGTCGCTGTTCGCGCGCTTGGCCACCCTCTCCCCAAGGAAGGTGAACCCCACGTAGTGCCCCACGTCGCTGTCGAACATCACGAACTGCTCCCGGTTGTAGATGTACCTCTCCACGAACCTCACCTTCTCCGTGCCGTTAGTGAAGTAACAGTCGCGCTTTACCATCCCCTGGAACACCGCTGTGAGTGCAGCACAGAGCTCAGGGGGCCCCCCCAGCACCCCCCAGCAGCACCCCCAGAGCTCCGAGCCCACCCCGGATCCCCGCTCCGCACCCCCTGTGCCCCACGGCCGCCATGGGACCCTCCTGCCCGCGCTGCCGCTTCCTCTTTGCCGCCCTTCCCCCATTTCCCCTTCCTCATCCTCTCCCCTCCCACCTCCGGCCGCTCCCCAATCACTTTTGGGCTCCCATTTCCCCATTTTTTACCCTCTCACACCCATTCCCCACTAATTTTTTACCATCCCGAGCCCCCTCGGGCTCAGTTTCGGAGTTCGTCCCTTACCTTCGTTCCCTTCTTCCCCCCCTGGCCCAGCGCCTCCCGCCCCCCGCTCACCCGAGAGCTCCGCGCCCGCAGCCGGGGGGGCTCCCAGCACCACCAGTGCCACCAGCAGGGCCCCAGCTGCCGCCCCTCGCCCCATGGCCAGCGACCACCGCCCCAAACCAACCGCGCCCAACTGCGAGAGCCAGCCCGGAGCAGCGCGGGGTCATTCGGGACGCGCTCCCTGATTGGTCGGGCGTGGTTTTTGGCCGCGCTTTCATTGGTTGGGCTTTTTTTTGGCCGCATATTCATTGCCCGAGGCGTTTTTTGCGCTCTCTGATTGGCCGGTTCCGTTGGGAGCCCGATTTCCAGCCCCTCTGCCCGGCAACTCAAGAGTCATTGCCGCTCCTTTCTCTGATTGGCCAGAATTTCTTAGGGAGCTCAATTTTTGAACCCTCTGCCCGGCAACTGATGACGCGCCATCCACTCCTCTCTCCCATTGGCTGAGCGCTGTTTGGGGTGCTGCTGCCCCGTTCCCAGCGCCCCCAGTTTGGATCCGCGTTCCCGGGAGCAGCACCGACCCTGCCCGGTGTGCCCGGAGCGCCATGGACGGAGCGCGGAGCCTCCCCCGGCTGCTGCCGCTGCTGGCCCTGACCCTGCCCCCGATTCTGGGGGTCCAAGGTGGGGTTTGGGGGGGGTCCCGGATTTGGGGATCGCTGGAATTTGGGGGACTTTGGGCATTGAGGGGTTAAAGGGATCCATCCCAAATTTTTGGGATTTTTTTGGGATTTTTTTGGGGGTTTATTTCGGGTTTTTTCTCCCCATTTTGGGCGGTTGGGTGTGGCCGAATTCGTCTTTTTCCAGAGATTTTGGGGGTCCGGATGTTCCTAAACCCCCTTGTCCTGGGATTTTGGGGGGTTGGGCGTGGCCAGACCCCCCTGTACCCAAAATTTGGGGGGACCGGGAGTGCCCAAACCCCCCTGTACATAACATCTGGGGGACCTGGGAGCGCCCAAATCCTCTTTTCCCGGGATTTTGGGGGGTTGGGAGTTCCTAAATCCCCTTGTCCTGGGATTTTTGGGGGTTGGGCGTGGCCAGACCCCCCTGTACACAAAACTTGGGGAACTGGAAGTTCCTAAATCCCCTTTTCCCAGAATTTTGGGGCTCTGGAAGTGCCTAAATCCCTTTTCCCCCAGAATTTTGGTGCTCTGGAAGTGCCTAAATCCCTTTTTTTCCAGGATTTTTGGAGTCTGGAAGTTCCTAAACCCCCCTGTACCTAAAATTTGGAGAACTCAACGTTCCCAAATCCTCTTTTCCCAGGATTTTGGGGGGCTGGATGTTCCTAAACCCCCTTGTTCCGGGATTTTGGGGAGGTTGGGCGTGGCCAGACCCCCCTGTACACAAAATTTGGGGAACTGGAAGTGCCTAAATCCCTTTTTTCCCAAGAATTTTGGGGCTCTGGAGTGCCTAAATCCCTTTTTTTCCCCAGCATTTGTCACTCTGGAAGTGCCTAAATCCCTTTTTTTCCCGGATTTTTGGAGTCTGGAAGTTCCTAAACCCCCCTGTCCAAGGGATTTGGGGGATCTGGGCGTGCCCAAACCCCCCTGTACACAAAGTTTGGGGAACTGGAAGTGCCTAAATCCCTTTTTTTCCAGCATTTTTTCACTCTGGAAGTGCCTAAATCCCTTTTTTTCCAGGATTTTTGAAGTCTGGAAGTTCCTAAACCCCCCTGTACCTAAAATCTGGGGAACTCAACGCTCCCAAATCCTCTTTTCCCGGGATTTTGGGGGTCTCGATGTTCCTAAACCCCTTTGTCCCCGGGATTTTTGGGGGTTGGGTGTGGCCAGACCCCCCTGTACACAAAATTTGGGGAACTGGAAGCGCCTAAATCCCTTTTTTCCCAGAATTTTGGAGATCTAGAAGTGCCTAAATCCCTTTTTATCTAGGATTTTTGGCATCTGGATGTTCCTAAACCCCCCTGTCCAAGGGATTTGGGGTCTTGGGCGTGGCCAGACCCCCCTGTACACAAAATTTGGGGAACTGGAAGTGCCTAAATCCCTTTTTTTCCCAGGATTTTTGGAGATCTGGAAGTGCCTAAATCCCTTTTTTCCCAGGATTTTTGGAGTCTGGGAGTGCCCAAACCCCCCTGTACCTAAAATTTGGGGAACTCAGCGTTCCCAAATCCTCTTTTCCCAGGATTTTGGGGCTCTGGAAGTGCCTAAATCCCTTTTTATCCAGGATTTTTGGAGTCTGGAAGTTCCTAAATCCCCTTGTCCTGGGATTTTTGGGGGTTGGGTGTGCCCAAAACCCCCCTGTACCCAAAATTTGGAGAACTCAACGTTCCCAAATCCTCTTTTCACAGGATTTTTGGGCTCTGGAAGTGCCTAAATCCCTTTTTTCCTTGATTTTGGGGATCTGGGAGTGCCCAAACCCCCCTGTACCCAAAATTCGGGGATCTGGAAGTGCCTAAATCCCTTTTTTTCGGGATTTTGTGGTTCGGGAAGTGCCTAAATCCCTTTTTTTCGGGATTTTTTGGCTCTGGAAGTGCCTAAATCCCTTTTCCCAGCATTTCTTTTGAGCTTGAAGGTGCCCAAACCCCCCTGTACCCAAAATTTGGGGAACTGGGTTTTCTCACATCCTCTTTTCCCGGAATTTTGCTGATCTGGAAGCGCCTAAATCCCTTTTTTTCCAAGAATTTTGGGGCTCTGGAAGTGCCTAAATCCCCTTTTTCCAGGATTTTGGGGATCTAGAAGTGCCTAAATCCCTTTTTCTCCAGGATTTTTGGAGTCTGGAAGTTCCTAAACCCCCCTGTACCTAAAATTTGGAGAACTCAACGTTCCCAAATCCTCTTTTCCCAGGATTTCGGGGGCTCTGGATGTTCCTAAACCCCCTTGTCCCCGGGATTTTGGAAGGGTTGGGCGTGGCCAGACCCCCCTGTACACAAAGTTTGGGGAACTGGAAGTGCCTAAATCCCTTTTTTTCCCAGAATTTTGGAGATCTAGAAGTGCCTAAATCCCTTTTTTTCCAGGATTTTTGGAGTCTAGAAGTTCCTAAACCCCCCTGTCCAAGGGATTTGGGGATCTGGGCGTGGCCAGACCCCCCTGTGCCTAAAATCTGGAGAACTGGAAGTGCCTAAATCCCTTTTTTTCCAGGATTTTTGGAGTCTGGAAGTTCCTAAACCCCCCTGTCCAAGGGATTTGGGGGATCTGGGTGTGGCCAGACCCCCCTGTACCCAAAATTCGGGGAACTGGAAGTGCCTAAATCCCTTTTTTTCCAGGATTTTGGAGATCTAGAAGTGCCTAAATCCCTTTTTTCCCAGCATTTTGTCACTCTGGGAGTGCCTAAATCCCTTTTTTTCCAGGATTTTTGGAGTCTGGAAGTTCCTAAACCCCCTTGTCCAAGGGATTTTGGGGATCTGGGTGTGCCCAAACCCCCCTGTACACAAAATCTGGGTAACTGGAAGTGCCTAAATCCCTTTTTTCCCAGCATTTTGTTACTCGGGAAGTGCCTAAATCCCTTTTTTCATGACTTTTTTTGGCTCGGGAAGTGCCTAAATCCCCTTTTTCCAGCATTTTTTTGGAGCTTGAAGGTGCCCAAACCCCCCTGTACCCAAAATTTGGGGAACTGGCTTTTCTCACATCCTCTTTCCCCGGAATTTTGCTGATCTGGGAGCGCCTAAATCCCTTTTTTTCCCCAATTTTGGGGCTCTGGAGGTGCCTAAATCCCTTTTTTTTCTGGAATTTTGGGACTCTCTGTGTTCTCAACCCCAGYTTTCTGGGATTTTGGGGGAAAATTCCCAATTTTTCCTGGGATTTTAAACAGAAATCCCCAATTTTCCCAGGATTTTTCCCAATTTCCTGGGATTTTGATCAAAAAATCGCCAATTTTTCCCAGGATTTTTAAGTAAAAATTCCCAATTTTTCCTGGATTTTGAGCAAAAAAATTCCCAATTTTTGGGAGGGATTTTGAGTAAAAATACCAAATTTTTCCAGGATTTTTAAGGAGAAATTCCCAATTTTCCTGGGATTTTCCAAAAAAAATTTCTGGGATTTTGATTGAAAATTCAAAATTTCCCAGGATTTTGAGTGGAAATCCCCAGATTTCCTGGAATTTTGAGCAGAAATCCCCAAATTTTCCTGGAATTTTTCCCAAATTTCCTGGGATTTTGGGGAGAAATTCCCAATTTTTGGGGGGATTTTGAGCAAAAATCTCCAATTTTCTGGGATTTTGAGCAGAAATCCCAATTTTCATGGATTTTTTCCCCATTTTTTTATTTTGAGCAGAAATCTCCAAATTTTCCTGGGATTTTGATCAAAAATCTCAAATTTTCCTGGGATTTTTTCATATTTTTCCTGGGATTTTGAGTGGAATTCCCCAATTTCCCTGGGATTTTCCCCAAATTTTCTGGGATTTTGGTCAAAAATCCCCAATTTTCCCGGGATTTTGAGCAGAAATCCTCAATTTTTTCCTGGAATTTTTCCCAGAAATCCCCAATTTCTCTGAGATTTTTTTTCCCAATTTACTGAAATTTTGATCAAAAATCTCCAATTTTCTTGGGATTTTGAATGGAAATCCCCAATTTCCTGAAATTTTGAGTAGAAATACCAAAATTTTCTTGGAATTTTTGAGTGGAAATCCTCCAAATTTCCTGGAATTTTGAGCAGAAATCTCCAATTTTCTTGGGAATTTTTCATAATTTTCCTGGGATTTTGATCAAAAATCTCCAATTTTCTTGTGATTTTGACCAAAAAAACCCCAATTTCCCCAAGACTCTCAACAGAATTTCCCTGATTTTCTTGCGATTTTGATCAAAAATCCCCAATTTTCCCAGGATTTTGAGTGGAAATCCCCAATTTTCTGAGATTTTGACCAAAAATCCCCATTTTTTTCTGGGATTTTGAGTAATAATTCCAAATTTCCTGAGATTTTGAGTAGAAATTCCCATTTTTCTGCTATTTAATGGAAATCCCCAAATTTTCCTGCGATTTTGAGTAGAAATCCTGAATTTTTTTTTTTGGTATTTTAAGTAGAAGTCCCAAATTTTCCTGGAATTTTGAGTAGAAATCTCCAAATTTTCTTGGAATTTTGAGTAGAAATCTCCAATTTCCTTGGGAATTTTTTCGTGTTTTTCCTGGGATTTTGAGCAGAAATC
>NDFG01004329.1:0-15916 GCA_002167245.1 Sporophila hypoxantha | reverse complement strand
CCGGTGCAGTCTTCGCCTCTGCCCACACAGGGGAGAAAGCTTTGGATGTGCAGAGAACATCTCATCCAGCTTTCTCCGTGTGGGCATTCCCAAAGTGCTAAAAACTGACAACGGGCCGCGTACGTGTCCAGGAGCTGCGAAGCTTCCTGCAGCGATGGGGAATTGAGCACAAAACTGGCATCCCCTATTCCCCACAGGTCAGGCCATGGTTGAGAGGGCCATCAGAGCCTTAAACGCATCATACACCACCAGACGCCGGCGATGAAGATGGAGTCCCTCCCACACCGCAGTTTCTAGAGCCCTTTACACCATGAATTTCCTAAATTGTCTTACGAGAACTTAAATCCCAGCAATCGTAAGGCATTTTGGGGGGCACGGCGACTGAAATTGAAGGAGCGGCCACCGGTTTTGGTGAGGACCCGGAGACCTGGCGGCAGGGGGCCCTTTGATCTTGTGACCTGGGGGCGTGGGTACGCTTGCGTGTCCACCCCCTCGGGTCCCAAGTGGGTCCTTCTCTGCTGGGTGAGGCCCTTGTTGCCTCGCACGGGGGGGTTCACCTCGCGGCCTCTTCAAGTCACGGTCGCCAGCTGGCGAGGCGGCGCAAGGCAGATTTCTCCGGGCAATGAGCACCAGCCCGACCCCGACTTTCACCTTTCCTCCCTCTGGCCCTAACCCTTTCCAAGTGTGCTATACCTGATGTGTCTTTCTTTTGTTCTTACCTAGATCGCACGCTGCACGACCACCAGCGCCCATGGCCCGCGGTCCTGTACCTGTGGGGAGCCATTTGCTTCGGAGTCCTGATCATCGAACGACTCCATGGCCGGTTTCCCAGCCGGAACATAACATCTGGAAGTTACTTGCACGCTCGTCGGCCGAGATGATATATGCCTGGACACCCGGCAACGCAGAGAGCCCTTTGGGTACCTGCCTAGTTGGGATCCCCTTGCCCGTGGACAAAATTTTCCCCCTCCTGCTAATTCGGCTTCCGGCGATGGGCAGGGCAAAAGACCATTTCACCTCAACGGTCTGTGTGGGAGTCGGAGTCGGCCTTATGCCCATCCCCCCCATAAAAACAACCCCTCGAATTCGACTTGCTCGGGTCCTCGAAAGCCCAAGTCTGTTTTCAGTTTTCCCCTCCCTATCGTTATGATCCCTCCCCCGAATTAATTATTTTCCGACAACTAAAGAAGAAATTCCAGGCAGCTGCGTGGGTGTGCAACACACCGTTACCATCATAGGAGCCACAACAGCTAACAACTTTCCACCGCATGCTGAAGGTGTTCTTCTTCATTTGCCGACCAAGCTCGGGCGGGCATCCCCTCTCGTCTGGTAGGAGGGCCGTGCACGTTTGGGCAGTTGACCTTTCTCTTCCCAATGCGACCCAAATTGACGATTGGCAACCATTAAAACGACGGATCTTGGCCAGGTCCAAGAGAGCACAGCTCCTTGGACGAACATTGCGATCCGAAATTGTCATGGCCCAAGTCAAAAAGGATCGCATGTAGATTTCGATTCTTGCGGTGGTGCTGCCGGAAAGGCACTGGGCGAATTGGGACACCTCGAGTGTTGGGTAGTGCGGACAGGCCAACTTGACATCAACTGCCCTGAGCGACCTCCTCGAAGAGGAGAGGATAACTAGGCAGGCTACCCTCCAAAATAGGGCTGCCCTCGACTACCTGCTGCTGCTCGTCACAGCATGCAGGGAGTTCGAGGGCCTCTTGCTTCGATCTAAAGACCAAGGCCGCGACGTGCAAGCCCGGATTCAGCAGCTAGAACAACACGTCACCCAAGTTCGGCAAGAATCCGCAATTGGCTGGGAAACCTCCCCAAGGCAGGACTTTTCGAACTGGGCCACCTCCCTGATCCGGGACCTCCTTTATGTTGCCCTTGCGTTGCTCGTAGTAGTTATAAGTTTTCATTGCCTTGTGTATAGATGTGCTGCCAAGTTATCAATGGATTACTTCCCTTCTACATGTTAGTCACGTCCTCGGCCGACCCCCAGTTTCCCTCCCCCGCATCCTGCATGGACCCCCATCCTATGAACTATCCCAAGTGACTCCCACCTGATTGTAAACCGATTCTGCCTATCTCTAGTTAGCCAGCCCAGATGCTTCATTCCGCCGGCGAGGACGAAGTTTAAGTAGAGTTATCTGTCCCGGATCCCTCCCCTCTTTCCTTTTGTTTTTGTGTTAGAAGGAGGGAGGTGTTGCGGATGTGCGCGTGTCCACTGTGTTTGCAATTTGTTACATTTTGGGTCGAGTTTGATGTATTTTTCGTATGTAGTTTAAAAAATCAGATTTTTGCTGATCATTGTCCCCGCCCCTGTTCCCTTAGAGTCGACTTGCCAGTCTCCCTGTTACTATTGGTTTCTCCGCTTTTTGTAATCGAGTTAGATGTCCGTTCAAGTTTCCCCTCTCTTTTTTGTTGGCAACCCTCCTGCCCGCATCCTTCTGCCCACTCCCCCCCCGCTGAAACTCCTCCTCGGGCAGGATGAATGATGGTGCAGGGGGAGTAGCCACTCCCCTCCTTCTCCTGTAAGCTTGGCTGCCCACAACTGTTGTCCTGTTCTCTGTATTTGGGTTGGCTGCGACTGGCAGTCCCTCCCTCAGGGAAGAGCTTATCTGCTCGCTCCTGGGGGGCGGGCCATTGGGCGTCGGTTGCAGGCACCCACCCCTCCTCCAGCTCCCTTGTCCGGCCCCGTCGTCTCCTCAATAACCCTTCTCCCGCCCGTGATCCCACTGTCTGCTTCGCCCGTCTTGACTCCTTCGGCTTCCTCGCACTTACTGCCGCCACGCTAGTCCATCGGAAGAACCCCTGGAGGGAGAAGGCCTGCGGCCTCTTGAGACGCCTGCCGGGGTCTCCCGATTCTGTACTCATACCAGGTTAGCGGCCGTTTTGGCACGTCGCCGGGCTTTAGCGGGCCACGCGCTGTAGCCGCAGTAATCATTTGTCTCACTGGACAGTTGGTCCAAAGTCCAGAAAGCCAACATTGGACCAGACGTTCAAGAAATAAAAGGATCGGCAATGGAAAAAATAACAAAACAGGGACAAAAACCAAGCCCCAGCAATTTCAACATTGTGACTATTGGCAATCACCCTGTGTATTAAGGAACAAGATTGGAATCTGGTTGTTGTGACACACCCATATGGTTATCGCCTACTATAATCGCAGCAGCTTTATAGATATTTGGTGTTAAAGAGAAAGATTGTATTGGATAGGATGGAAAAAATTTGGGATATTAATGGACGAGCCTCCTTATCCCCATGGTTTAATCAGATTTGCCCTCAATAGGAAACGGTTTTTATTGTTTTGAAAGGAATGATAATAGGAAATGACCCAGCTAGAGGTACAGCGGAACAGGCACTAAGGAAAAATTTGAAAGAGGAAAATGAAAAAAGAAAAGGAGATAAAGAGAAATAGGAAGAAAGAACAGGGAGAAAAGAGTCAAAAAGCGAATTGCTGAATTGTACAAAACAGCTACAACAGCACTACGACGATTGGGACTTGCCAGCCCCGGATAAGAACCTGGTGTAGCATTATGCAAGAGATTGCTACAGAATTGAGGATTATCCAAATGTTGGATTTTGTGGAGGTTCTCAAAATGGCCGAAAGATGGCCATGGAAAGGTGAGAGGGGCGGGGTGCTTAGACTTCCAGAGCAATTTTTTAAATGGAACCACACCCAAATTTCTGGAACATTAAAAACCTGAAAGATGGATTTTAGCCATGGAAGTAATTGGAAACCATTTGTATAACCCTGAGTAGGGAAAGACAATTTGATAAAAGTAGTGGGGCATACTCCTTGTAAATCTACATTTGGTGAGTAAATACAGACAATCGTCTTCAAAAAGGTGTGGCGACCTCGAATACTTCCTGCTGCGGATATTGGGACCAATAAAAGAAATTAAACGGGGAAATGGGATGAACAGCATTAATTTTTTATGTCTGATTACAGACATCCTGAGCTAACCCCCTACCAATCCATCAGCAGCCTGAGGTCTTATGGAACACGGAGGAATTGATAAAAAATGAAGAGCCCCAATGAAATATATTAGATGTGTGGGCCAACAGCTTACAGTGAGTTACCTCAAAAATGGGGAAGAACCTGTAACTTTGAGAATAATTTACAACCCTCCTTCTTTGTTTTACCGAGTCTAGGAAGCAAATGTGTTAAGAACTCCACTGTATGAAACCCCTGCAGCAGAATTAAAAGGGATTTGAATTTCAATTTTTCCAAACATTTTTTAAATGTTATTCAATTAAAACTGCTCGTTCTTTTTTAAATATTGTTTGGTTTTTTTTATGAAGGGATTAATTCGGCGCAAACTTATAACAATGTCATCTCTGCTCTCAATGTTCGGGGCATTGTTTTAGAACATATTCCCCTAAGCAGTTAGAAACATCGCCTTAAGTAGCATCCCTCCACTTTGGCTTTGGTTCATTGCATCATAAACATCTCAAGGAATAGTCTTTACAATCAAGAGATGGCCGGGCTAACGGGCCCACAGCTTAGGGAACCTTCTCCCAATTCATTTGCTTTTAAAATTTACTTCTGATCATTTCAACGTGTGACTTTGATTGAAACAATCCACTATTTTACCTGTAAAACCGCATTGAAGAACGATCAACAGTGGCTGAGCATCCTCCAACAATTGCAGAAGAATGGTTCTTGAGCCCCCAGTGCAGCACATGGAGTCGTCCATCAAGCGCAGAACGTCCTGCAGGTGTTTTTTCCCAGCCTGGGAGAGAGCACCTTCTGGGCAAATTGTTCGAGCAGGCTCTTCCAGTCGCTGAAGACAGCCTTAGCAGAACGGAGGCAGAATGGGCTAAGAGGCACAGGGTGTATTAGGATGCTGGGATTGCTAGAAGAGCCTGGCTAGAGTCCACCATCACCCCTCACGCACGCAACAGTTTCCGGTCTTGAGCCCTCCCGAGCGTATTGGGGGTATGGCTGGCCTCGGTCGGCTGAAGGACAAGCTTCTAGCAACCAGCGAAGAGAGTCGCATAAAGATGACGGAGAGGCAGGCAGGCTCCAGCAGGTTGGGGAATTTATCTGGGCGGGGGAGGGGGAAAAAGGCGGTACAGAGTTGAAGGAAAACTTCCGGGGTCTGTGGCCCGCGAGGGCGGGAACTGAAGTACATTTCAAAACGAGTGGCCGGGGGGAGGAATAACTCGCCCCCAGGACCAAGAACAGAAGATCATCACTTAATCAAAACCAAAGCAGAATTAACAAAATCGCCAGTGAGGCATGTGTGGGATTTGGGAGTTGCCCAATTTACTTCCCGCCCCAGATGGAAAGTTTCTAAGGGCTGGGGAAGGGGCGGAGGGTGATGGACAAGGGGGGTTGGCATAGCCACATAGGAGGGTTCAAAAGATTGACATCAAATTTTGTAAACAAAACGCAGGAGTAACTTACAAAACTTCAAAGACTGAAGGGTGGCTGGGGAAGAAATGGGGGAGGCAGACCCAGACAGGTGCCATCTTAGTATATAGAACTTTCATATCCAATAATCTAACATTTAATCATTCAACTAGGGAAGCCCCGTGAACCCCGTGGCCAAAACAGCACATTGCCACCACAAACAATAGGAAAGTATGGATTTTGGCTTTCAAACCTCAAGAAGAAAATGTTTTCCTTTGGATTTTGAAGAAATTCCTTCCAGGAGGTTGTCAGACATGTTGGAACATGTGGTGGGTGACCCATTCTGCAAATGTGTTCAAGCAGCCTGAAGGGCTCTTTGAGCTTAAGGCGGTCTAGTGAAGGTGTTCCCTGCCAAAGACGGTCCGGGGTGAAATAGGTAATTTAAGGTTGCCTTCCAAACCCAACCATTCTATTCTTCTATGGTAAGATTCATTCTGTGCAGTGAGCAGTAAGTAGTTTTGAGATAGAAAAGAACAGACTATTCATTCTGGACAAACTGCTATCCAAGGAGTTTGCAACCTGTTTGGTCTCACAAAATATTTTCCATTGAGCAACACTATATCTAGTATCGAGGACTTGCTCTTTATCATGCCATCCAATTTTTATCATTTTTACATTCTTTCTTTCTTTCTTTCTTTCTTTCTTTCTTTTCTTCTCTTTTCTTTCTTTCTTTTCTTTCTTTCTTTCTTTTCTTTCTGTCTTTTCTTTTCTCTCTCCTCTTCTCTCTCCTCTCTTTCTCTCTTTCTCTCTTTCTCTCTTTCTCTCTTTCTCTCTTTCTTTCCCTCCTTCCCCTCTTCCGCCTTCCCTCCCTCCCTCCACTTTGATTTAGTTTTAAACTGTCAAGTAATTCCAGGAAATTACTCAGCTTTCAATACTCATTTTGAAGCTTAGAAATGAAGAAGAAACAAAATGGTGTCAAAACAGGTGCATTTCAAAGCCACTTTTCAAGGCAGAATTAGCTCTTGAAATTCAAAAATTCAAAATTGAAATGATGGAATGGGACGTTTTGAAGGACATCTTTGTATTTCTGCGGATACAAATGAGGATCTCCATTTTTACACCTTTCTCAAAACGACAGTCCTCCAAAGTTACTACTTTCAGCAACAAAAAGATTCCAAAAGAAGGAAATTGATTGATGCATGATTGAACGAAGATCATCTTCCAAAAGTCATCTATCAAGTCCCAAGATTACCCTGCTTTTACCCGGAGCCTGTTGCAGATTTCTACTCCTCACCATCAACACAGAAGACTATCCAAGGACTTTTTTTCAAATGACTAGAAAATCTTGAAAAGCAAATCTAACCTTGGCGCAGAATAAAAAGATCCCAAAAAAAGAGGCAGTAAATTCTACACAATCCACACTTGCTACATGTTGTTATGACATCGTGGCTCCTGCTTTTTGGGCGCGTACACTGCCATTCACAACACGCAGAATAGCCTCTTCCTGCTGCACCAAAGATGGGTCTATTGTGGTCCCCCAAGAATGGACAATCTTTTTTCTCGTGATAGGGCTTTTGATATCTCCAAGTAAAAGCGTCTTGTTCAGTGGATCTATTACCCTGGACTTTTTCCTGGAAAGTCATGTGCTTGGTGTTCTGTTGGAAAATGGGAGCACGGGGACAGGGAGCCTGGCAAATTTTTGAAAACAACTCGCAGCTGACTGGGAAGCAAGAGGGGTGCTTCTGGAATGTGCAGCAAATGACAAGATCGGGCACCCAATCAGGAAAGTTGGAGTTCTGGTAGAGTTTCTCCTTGCGACAGCTTTAAAAATTATACACAACCAATACCTTAAAATCTGCTGTCTGTTAAACCCACATTAATATGTTGTAATGGGAGGCGTTCTGACGACTTTCTTACGCTTCTTGCAAAACACGTCTTGCATACCCACCGGTTCGCAAACGGTAGAACTCGTATTGGAGATTTTTTGGCTGGCAGGTTCCATTGTTGCGAGACATACTTGGAATGCTGTTGTTCACTTGTACGTGACAAAAAAACGCAGGAAGAGGAAGTACGGAGCTGTCCGAACAGAAGCGCGGTTCCGGGCTTCTTTCGGGCAGAAGCCGCGTCTCCGGAGCGGCACCAGCGACCGCGCACAATGCTCTCTGCCCGCGACCGGCACAATGCTCTCTTGACCGGCACAGCGCTCTGCCTTATCCGCACATTTGCTCTGCATTATCGCACAAATGCTCTGCCATGACCGCGCACAATGCTCTTGCTCTTATCGCCACCAATGCTCCTGCACCCCGAAAAAGCGCTTCTTCGCCTCTAAAAGGCCGCAAGAGAGACAGGCAGTTAGCGAAAAGGCGAAGAACAAAGCAGTCCAGCACTGGCATTGTTTGTGCGCAGCCTTGGCAAACTGATAATAACACTATTTTTCCATTCTCCTGACTTTTCCATTCACGTTCTATTTCGAATAGCAAGCAGTTTTGACGACTTCCTTTGCTTCTGGCAAAACACTCTCAGACCTCTGTGCACCTCAGAAAAACACCGTTTGGAGTTGTTTTCTGTGCTGGCATCAGTTTCTCCTTGCGAGACATCGTTTGGAAAAGCTTTTTTGCTCAGATCTCAGGTTGACAAGAGACGCAAGAAGACGTAACGATACGGAGCTATCCGAAACAGAAGCGCCCGCGGTCCGGCTTCTTTCTCGTAGAAAGCGCCGCTCCGGATGTCCGCACGCGACCGGCCATGCTCTGCCACGCCGAAAAAAGCCGCTTCTTCGCTCTCAAAAGCCGAGACAAGAGGCAGCTTAAGGCAAAGCGTAAGAACAAAGCAGTTCCAGCTACTGGCATTGTTCTGCGCGCCTGAACTGATAGGAAACCACTATTTTTCACTCTCCTGACTTTTCCTTTCACGTTCATATTCGAATAGAAGCAGTTTTGGACAACTTTCTTTGCTTCGTGCAAACACTCTTTGCCAGACCTCTGTGCAGCCTCTAGAACACGTTTGAAGATGTTTTCTGTACTGGCACAGCGTTTCCTCCTTGCGAACATGCGTTGGATAAAGCTTTTGCTTGCTCAGATCTAGGTGACAAGAGGACGCAGAAGACGAAGTACGGAAGCTCAGCAAGGGCAACATAAAGGAGGTCCCGGATCAGGGAGGTGGCCCAGTTCGAAAGTCCTGCCTTGGGGAGCAGGTTTCCCAGCCAATCTGCGGATTCTTGCCGAACTTGGGTGACGTGTTGCTCTAGCTGCTGAATCCGGGCTTGCACGTCCGCGGCCTTTGTCTTTAGATCGAAACAGCAGAGGCCCTCGAACTCCCTGCAGCTGTGATGGTGGAGCAGCAGCAGGTAGTCGAGGGCAGCCCTATTTTGGAGGGTAGCCTGCCTAGTTATTCTCTCCTCTTCGAGGAGGTCGCTTAGGGCAGTTGATGTCAAGTTGGCCTGTCGCACTACCCAACACTCGAGGTGTCCCAATTCGCCCAGTGCCTTTCCGGCAGCAACCCAGGGCAGCAAAATCGACATTGCGATCCTTTTTGACTTTGGCCAATGAACAATTTCGGGGTCGCAATGTTCGTCCAAGGGAGCTGTGCTCCTCTTGGACCTGGCCAGATCTGTCGTTTTGATAGTTTGCCAATCATCAATTTGGGTCGCATTGGGAGAGAACAGGGTCAACTGCCCGAACGTGCACGGCCCTCCTACTAGACGAGAGGGGATGCCCGCCCAAGCTCGGTCCCCGCAAATGAAGAAGACACCCTTCGGCAGCATGCGTGGGAAGTTGTTAGCTGTTGTGGCTCCTATGATGGTAACAGTGTTGCCACACCACGCAGCTGCCTGGAATTTCTTCTTCAGCTGCCGGAAAATAATTAATTCGGGGGAGGGATCATAACGATAGGGAGGGGAAAACTGAAAACAGACTTGGGCTTTCGAGGACCCGAGCAAGTCGAATTCAAGGGGTTGTTTTTTGTTGGGGGGAATGGGCATAAGGCCGACTCCGACTTCCCACACAGACCGTTGAGGTGAAATGGTCTTTTGCCCTGCCCATTCCCGGAAAGCCGAATTAGCAGGAGGGGGAAATTTGTCCACGGGCAAGGGGATCCCAACTAGGCAGGTACCCAAAGGGCTCTCTGCGTTGCCGGTGTCCAGGCATATGTCATCTCGGCCGACGGAGCGTGCAAGTAACTTCCAGATGTTATGCTCTGGCTGGGAAACCGGCCATGGAGTCGTCTCGATGACCAGGACTCCGAAGCAGATGACTCCCCACAGGTACAGGACGCGGGCCATGGGCGCTGGTGCGTGCAGCATGCGATCTAGGCAAGAACAAAAGAAAGACACATAAGGTACTGTACACTTGGTAGGAATTCAGGGCCAGAGGGAGGAGAGATGGAAATCGGGGTCGGGCTGTTGTTCATTGCCCGAGGGAGAATCTGCCTTGCGCCGCCTTCGCCAGCTGGCGACCGTGACTTGAGAGGGCCGCGAGGTGAACCCCCCCGTGCGAGGCACAAAGGGCCTCACCCAGCGRGAAGGGACCCACTTGGGACCCGAGGGGGTGGACACGCACGCGTATCCACGCCCCCAGGTCACAAGATCAAAGGGCCCCTCCTGCCGCCAGGTCTCCGGGTCCTTCACCAAAACCGGTGGCCGCTCCTTCAATTTCAGGTCGCCGTGCCCCCCAAAATGCCTTACGATTGCYGGATTTAAGTTCTCGTAAGARCAATTTAGGAAATTCATSGTGTAAAGGGCTCTAGAYAACTGGGTGTGVGGGGACTCCATCTTCATCGCCGGCGTCTGGTGGTGTATGATGCGTTTAAGGCTCTGATGGGCCCTCTCAACCATGGCCTGACCTGTGGGGGAATAGGGGATGCCAGTTTTGTGCTCAATTCCCCATCGCTGCAGGAAGCTTCGCAGCTCCCTGGACACGTACGCRGGCCCGTTGTCAGTTTTTAGCACTTTGGGAATGCCCAACACGGAGAAAGCCTGGATGAGATGTCTCTGCACATCCAAAGCTTTCTCCCCTGTGTGGGCAGAGGCGAAGACTGCACCGGAGAAGGTGTCAATTGACACGTGGACATACTTGAGGCGGCCGAATTCAGGGACCTTGGTAACGTCGGTCTGCCACACCTCACAGGATGACAACCCTCGGGGATTGGCGCCAGCGGGCAGAGATGGCAGCTGGTCCCGCTGGCACTGGGGGCATGTGGCCACAATGGCCTTGGCCTGTTCGCGGGTCAAATGGAACTGGCGAACTAGGCCCGGCGCATTTTGATGGAACAGCTGGTGACTGAGCTTGGCCTGCTGGAAAACGTCAGGGAGCGGGGCCCATTTGGCTATAGCAGCCAGGGCCCACTCGGGCTCAATATCAGCCACTTCGGGCTCAGTTTCGTCAGGGGCCGCCAAAGCATCCGCCCGGCGGTTACCCTCTGCAATGAACCCGGGCAGGTCAGTGTGGGACCTCGTGTGCATCACATAATACATTTGCTCTCTGCGGGAGATGAGCTCAATCAGTTTCGAGAGCAAATTGTATAGCGCCAAATTTGGAACTTCTTGTAGGATAGCGTTCTCAGCTCTAGCCACTACACCGGCTACATATGCCGAATCTGTAACTAAATTAAATGGCCGGTCCTGGAATTTCTCAAATGCCCTGACGACAGCATCAAGCTCAGCGAGTTGAGGAGAGCCCTCAACAACATGAACATCCCACTCCCAACGCTGGCTTTCTGGATCTCTCCAAGTCATTACTGACTTGTGAGAGACTCCGGATGCGTCCGTGAAAACTGTCAGGGCGTCCAGGGGTACGCGGCTCAAAATCCTCTTGGCTGAAAATTGGAAGCGCAGGTCGTCGCTGAACAAGGCATGAGCCGGACGCCCAACGTCGACCTGCCCGGTGTAGTTAGCCAGGGCGAATTGTAACACTTCGCTTTCCGACAGAAGTTCATCTAACATTTTTTGCTTAAAGCGGCCAGATTTTAATTCAATTGGGATGTGAATACACGCAAAGTCCACTCCTGCCAACTCCCTGATCCGCAAGCGAGCCTTGCGGATCAGCTCAGCYACCAACTCATGTGGCCTTGTTATTCTTTTGGACCGATGATGGCTGAGGAACACCCACTCTATAATCAAGAGGGGGTCCCTCAAGCCGCGGTCCTTCCCCTTCCCAGATGGTATGAGGGAACGGTCCCATTGAAAAATGAGACCGTGGAGGTGCGGCAATCGGCCTAGGATGATAAATTTGAAGGGCAGGCCCGGATTGTAGCGATGGGCCTGCCTTGCCTCAAGCAGTCCCCGGATCTTCTCCAGGGAGGACTTGGCCTCTGGGGTRAGACTCCTAGGCGAACACAGCGCCTCTCCCCCTTTTAACAAGTCAAAGAGGGGGGCCAGGTCTTCAGTTGTAATACCCAGCCAGGGTCTCACCCAGTTCAATGCCCCACACAGTTGATGAGCGTCCGCCAAGGTGTCCACTCTGAAGTGGATGTCCAATTTCTGCGGAACAATGGTCCGCCTCGTGATCTCTAGGCCTAGGTACTTCCAGGGTGGCACCCGCTGAATCTTTTCTTGCTGGAGCTCGAACCCTGCAGCGATTAARCAATCTGTTACACATGTCAGTACATGGGCCAGCAGGCTGTCGTCGCGGCAGCAGACCAGCACATCATCCATATAATGATGGATGATGGCGTCACTGTGTCTCTCGCGTATGGGAGCGAGAAGGGCAGCAACGTACCACTGGCAGATGATTGGACTGCACTTCATCCCTTGAGGGAGAACTCGCCAGTGGTAACGTTTACCGGGTGCTTCACGGTTCAGGGTGGGCACCGTGAAGGCAAAACGTGGGGCATCATCAGGGTGTACGCGGGGATTCTGAGAAAACAATCTTTTAAAATCGATGACAGCCAAATTCCAATTTTGGGGGGACTCGCACGGGGATGGCATCCTGGGTTGCGAGGAACACCCATAATCTTGAATAATTTCGTTTATCTTGCGAAGGTCGTGCAAGAGCGCCATTTCCAGATCTTCACGGCATGACAAACACTGGGAGTTCCATTCAGACAGTGGTCTCCACCAGGTTGCCTTTTGACTTGCTCTTCCACGAGTTCGCGGAGCGCTCTCATTTTTGTTGTTCATCGGCCACTGACTTCACCTGTATGGGCTTATCTGATTTCCAATTACAATTCTCCAGGTGGGCGCGGCTTCAGTGACCGCTGCCCGAAAAACTGCGGGGACAGTCGTAGAGGTCAATTTTGGCTCCCACTGGGCAAGGGTGTCTCTCCCCCAGAGAGGCTCGGTGTAATCCATCACGAACGGGTACATGAGCCAATTGCCCGTCCGGCCCCTCAATTTGATTACGCCTCCGAGATTAGTTTGGCCAATTGTGTCCCCCCTACAACCTTGGATGTGACACCGACGTTTTGCAGTTCCCAGCAGGACGGCCATTCCCGAGAGGGAATGATCGTCACATCTCACCTGTGTCTAAACATCCCCCGAATGGGGTGACGCGTGTCTCCCCCCCGGACAGTTGGCATCAAGCCGGGCTTCGCAAGCACCCAGCTTTTGGGGCCAGGCACAGTGGTGCCCCGCCATCTCTCTTTCCCCGGTCTAGCCGTATTGGGGAACGAGGTCCTCTGACCCGGACAGTCGGGATACCCAGTCCCCGACTGCCATTAGTCTACCTCCAGGACGGGATGGCCTGGGCAATAGTTGGTCCCTTTGGGGAGGAACAAAGGAGGACGCAGACACGACACAGTGAGGCGGAACACGTGCTGGTCTGAGGACACCAAAGCAGGATAGATTTGTAAATCTGGTGGTGTGGCTTTGGTGTCTCCCACAACGACATACCTGTGGTCAAAATCATCCCAGTTACCTGAGCGGTCTGGGCACGACGACAGCGCGTGTAGATCGGAGTCGCGCAGAAGGAGCGGCTCTGCCAAGGTTAACCTAAAGGAAGAACCAAGGCAGAAAGCTGTTAGTTTCGGTTTTGGTGGGGGCCCCGGAGCTGCACAGGAGAGGCAGCTCGCACCCCTCAAAGTCACGTTCGGGTAGGTCAAATCCGGTAAAAAGGCCAGGCTGGCGAACGGCAATTCATCCCACCCTGATGTTATGGGCGGGACTAACGGCGGGCTCAAGCTCTCCCCTTCCTCCCTCCCCCTGCTGCATGATGTCGTGTGCCCGCTTTGATTTATTTCTTTGCGCAGGGGGGCACTGCGCTCATCCCTTAGTTTTTTGAAGGGACTCCCCCTCCCCCCCCATGCCCGGACTGCCTTGCTCTCTTATACTCTCTGAACTCTTTTTTCAACGGACAGTCCGGGAGCCAGTGGCCCTCCTGGTCACACAGGTGGCACGGTCTCCGTTGACCAGGGGTTCCCGGCGGGGGGTGTGAGACGGCGGCAACAAGGTCTGCGTCTTCAGCGAAGTCCACGATGGCGACCCGTCGCGATGTCGTGGCTTTCGGGTCGCCGGTCTTCCGCAGGATGGTAACCTTTTTGGCGCACACCTGGAGGTAATCTTCCAGAGTGGGCCGAGGACGCAAAGGCAAGCTCATGATGGCGGCCTTGCACTCGGGGTTGGCATTGTTTGCTGCAACTGACCGCACCATCTGAGCTCGCGTTCGCTCGTCACAATCTTCGTGACGAGCCGCCGCCTTTAGCCTGACAACAAAGTCGTCAAATGATTCCTCCGGTCCCTGCTTGATGGCATGAAGCGGGACCGGAGGCACCCCCGCGATGATGGACACGAACTCYCTGGCCGCCACCTGTGCGTTGCGGTTCAGTGCCTCTTCCGGGATGAGATCTGCGGCATCTTGCCCTTTCTCCCATTCCCCCATTCCACATAAATGTTCCACTGTTAATTCATTGCCATTGACATCCCTCCCTGTATTTGGATCTTTGTGGAGCTCTTCAAGGAGCTCCTCGACTGCCTCCCGCCAGGCTGCCAACCACCGGGAGAACTGTGCCTCATTCATCAGACACCTAAACAGTTGCTTAAGGTCTGATGGAACGAGGACACTCTCCCGGATGGTGGCGTCGAGGAGTCCCTTGAAGTACTCGCTCTCGCTCCCGAACTCCCGCTGAGCTTTGCACAGTTCCTTTATGGTGGAACGAGGTGGAACTGGGGCCAGCGGACTTCCCATTGACCCCCCCTCCCCGGGTGGTAGGTGGCGGGGCCGCCCAACGTGGAACTCGGCGGGCCCCAGTTTCGGGTAGGCCCCACTCCCTCCCTCCGGGCCCCAAACAAGATGGCGGACCTTGGGAACCGGAAGAGTGGGCGTTCGGGAACGGACTTGGGAGGGGAAGGGGCGAGGGGAATCTCGAGAGCGAGGGGCGGGGCCTGATGACGTGGAGCTTCCCACCCACAGGGAGGAGTCAGGCGGTGGAGGCGGTGGGAACTCGGGGAAGGGAGGGGGCGGAGGAAGAGGCGGATCGCAAGGAGGGGCCAAAGGCATGGTGGGAGGGGCGTTAAAAAGAGGGGGGGCGCTGTCCAGGAGGGAGGGGTTTGGCAAAGGCAGAGAGGGGTTGGGGGCAGGGGAGAAAGAGGAATCCTGCCACGAGGCGTCTCGGTCTCCGCCATCTTGTGCCTCACGGAGGCCATCTTGGGCAGGGACCAAAAAACGCACTTTACTGTTTAACTTTGGGGATTTTAAAATTCGGGTCGAAAAGGGTGAGGGACGAGGGGGTAAGGGAGAGTCGGAGGGAGATCGGGCCCGTGATCTCTCCCCGCGGGGGGATCGGCAACCCTGAGACGGGCCAGGGCGGTCTTGGGGCTCCTGCCCGTTGTGGTCGGGGGCTGCCCGCCTCAGGATCCCGGGACGAGGGGTAGGAGCGGGGGAGGATTGAGGGGTAGGGACACGCTGAGGAAGAGAACTGGGGTCAACTTGAAGAGCAACAGAGGACCGGCTTCCAGCGCCGGCCCTAACAACTGAAGCCCGGCGCTCCACGCCGGGCTGAACAACGGCTGGGCGTTCTCGCAGTTCTCTATTTCTCTTTATTTTCAACGCAGCAATAAGCTGCGCCACCCAATGTAGGTGTCGAGCTAATTTAATACGTCGTGAAATTGTTATATCCTCCGACCTGGCCGAATTTGATAATTTGCGCGAGACCTCTTCCCAAAAGCGGAGGTCTCTACAACGGTCGGGGACGAACTCGCGGAACTGCGAGGAGACCCAGCGTATTAAACTTTGGACCTCCCTCTCCTTAAATGGGAGGTCCGCACCAACAAGAACACCAGAACAAACATAAACAGCTTCGCGCTGCGCCGCTGAAAGCCGTGCACCCATGGCTTTTCGATATTAAATGCAGCGCACACCACTGGCAATCGTATAAACAAAGCCGGAGGGGGAGAAAACACCACAAAAAACGAAGGAGGGTAGGTAAAAACGTAATTGAGGGACTCCCTGCCCGGCTAGCTCAGTCGGTAGAGCATGAGACTCTTAATCTCAGGGTCGTGGGTTCGTGCCCCACGTTGGGCGCCAGCAGCTGCGGCTGCGCGTGGCCCGCTAAAGCCCGGCGACGTGCCACAACACGGCCGCAACCTGGGTATCTAGAATCGGGAGACCCGCAGGCGTCTCAGAG
>NDFG01004318.1:0-16755 GCA_002167245.1 Sporophila hypoxantha | reverse complement strand
GTAGGTCCAGTCCCCGTTGGGGACCACGTCGGTGGCCACCACGTGCTCCGAGAGCTCCTGCTGGCCCTGGAACCACCTCACCTGGATGGCAGCAGGGTAGAAATCCATCACGGAGCAGAGCAGGCGGCCGGGGCCGGGCTGGGAGCTCGAGGGGGGCACCAGCGAGATGGACACGCTGGGGGGCACTGGGAGAGAGAGAGAGAGAGAGAGAGAGAGAGAGAGAGAGAGAGAGCTGGGACACATTGGGATCAGCTGGGGGGCACTGGGAGAGAGGGGGGAGTGCTGGGCTGGGCTGGAGAGGGACTGGGAGGGACTGGGAAGGATTTGGAATGGATTAGGAGAGAACTCGGAGGGACTGGGATTGGACTGGGGTTTACTGAGATGTACTGAGGATGGTGTAGGAATGGACTGGGAGGGTCTCACATGAGATGTAGAGGGAATGGGATGGATTGGGAGGGACTGGAAGGGACTGGAGATGGACTGGGATAGATTGCGATGGCACTGAGAGAGGTGGGAGGGCATTGGGGTTCACTGGGAGAGTGGGTGAACGTCTTAGAGTGAACTGGGAATGAACTGGGAATGGACTGGGAATTGATTTGGAGTGGCTGGGTGGGACTGGGAAGGGACTGGGAGGGATTGGGAATGAACTGGAGTGGACTGGGAGGGACTGGGATTTATRGGGTTGGCACTGAGAGAGATGGGAGGAAATGGGGGGAACTGGGAGAGAGGGTGGAGGTATGAGAGTGAACTGGGATTGAACTGGGAAAAGACTGGAAATGGACTGGGAGGGACTGGGGAGGAATTGGAGATGGGCTTGGAGAGACTGGGATTGACTGGGATGGTCACTGGCAGGGCAGGGCCCGAGGGGACACGCTCTGCCCCGCGCTCACCTCGGCGCTCCACGCTGAACGGGGCATCAAGCTCGTAGTTGTCCCGGCAGTACGTGTCCACTCGAGCCCGTCTGTGCTCCAGTTCAGCCGGGTCGCTGTTCCAGTACTTGGCCACCCTCTCCCCATAGGGGGTGAACCCCACGTAGTGCCCCACGTCGCTGTCGAACATCGCGTACGGCTGCCGGTTSMAGATGTACCGCACCACGAAAACCTCACTTTCGCCGTGGCCGTTAGATGAAGTAACACTCGGCTTTAAACATGATGCTGGAAACACCCCTGTGAGTGCCAGCAACACAGCTCAGGGGTCCCCCCCAGCACCCCCCAGCAGCACCCCCAGAGCTCCGGGGCCACCCGCGGATCCCCGCTCCGCAGCCCCCTGTTGCCCCACGGCCGCCACGGGACCCTCCTGCCCGCGCTTTGCCGCTTCCTCGTTGCGCCCTTCCCCACATCTATCCAACTTCCTACATCCTCTCCCCTCCCACCTACCGGCCGACTTCCAAATCACTTTTGGGAATACCCTTTCCCCATTTTTTTGACCCTCTCACACCCATTTCCACGATTTTAACCATCCGAGCCCCATCGGCTCAGAGTTTCGGAGTTCCCCCCTCCCCTTTTCACCCCTTCTCCCAGCCCTGGCCCAGGCGCCTCCCGCCCCACCGCTCAACCAAGAAGCATCCGCGACCAGCAGACCGCGGGGGGCTCCCAAGCCAACACCAGCCAGTTGCCAAACCAGCAAGCCCCGGCATGCCGACCCCTCAGCCATGCCGGGGGCCGGCAGGGAAAGCAGCAGCCCCAATATAGCAGCCGCGCTGCGCTGGGAGCGCCAGTCCGGAGAACGGGCAGGGCTCGGCAGCGACCTGCGCGCTCTCATTGTAGCCGCCAGCTTCATAGGGAGACCGGATCGGCACGGGCCTCTGCCCGGCAACCGAGAGCATTCGAAACACATCGGGTTATTGATGGCTTCCTGCCTGCTGCCTGCGCTATGCCATTGGACTGAGGCCGTCACCACGAAGGACAACATGGCAGCACGGGATAGGGATTTTGGGGAGGGAGCGAAACTTTTGATGGGGGCTGGGCTAGCGTGGGGACGGGGATGCGAGAGGGGGCAGGAACTGTGCTGGAGCCAGACCAATCAGAGAGACCGCACTCATTTCACATTTAATATTTAATATCCGGGCACTGGAGCTCACAGCTCAGAGATTTTCATGCCCGTATCACCATTGGTCCACGCTTCCACCTTTAGAAGAAAAAATTTAAATAAAAGTACTCATATTACAAATAGTGATATTAAACTATAATTTAAAATTTAATTAAAAGTTATAAATTGTAAATAAATACGTATTTTTCATAACAATAAAATAATAATTTTATAGATTTAAGTATTTATGTTCATTTAGGTAATTAAAGTTCTAACAAAGAGCTGAGTCCTCAAATGCCACGCTTCACCGTGCGGAGATCGTGCGGAAGGGGAAAGCGATGCTGACGGGCCGGGGAGGCCACAGCTCCAGGGGGGCGGGAAATACGCGGGGTTCTTGAGGAATATAAGCATGACAACATGGAGTCTCTCACATCATTCTTCCTCTTCTTTACAACAGTTAAATGCTTCAATAAATAACCCCGGCCAATCCTCTCCTTTTGTATCCCGCCTCGCTCCTCCTCCTTCCTCCCAGCTGCCCAACCGGGCCCAGCCCCCACCTCTTTGTCCCACCTCCCTTTGCCCAAATTCCGTCCATCGCCCCCCCCCACCCCAAACCACACTCCCCACCTGCCACCAATAAACGAGCCCCGGGCCAAACTGGGAAGCATTACTGAGGAGCATGGAGAGACAGGCACTGGAGCGGGGCAAGAGCGCCAGCGGCGCTGGGAGGGTTGACCACGGGGACCCCCCAAAATCAGCGGGAGCAGAGGACGGAGCGGGGAGGTCCGAGCCGGGCCCGAGCCCAAAACGAGGGGAAGGGCTGCCGGGCCGCCGACAGGAACTCAGGAGCTCTGCAAGGGACACAGAAGAAGAGGTGACACCGGACAGTGTGAGGGGGACCCGGCAGGGAGCGCACACGCTCCGCAACGCCGTACGCCACCCCCGCCACACCCGCCCTGACCTTCTTGCAGCAGGAGAAGCCGAGCCCCAGCGCCAGGGACCAAGGAACCCAACGAGGACCAAGGCCCCCGAATGCCATCAGACATCTTGGCTGCTGCGGCAGGCGTCCGGCAAGGAGCATCTCTGGGGGAGTGCGCAGAGGCTACAGCACCACACAAAAACATCTCACGCGACCCACCCCAGCCCCTCCCCAAGCGCCTTCCCTGTGGCCCCAGCACCAGCGACCCACCTGAAAGCCTCCCGCAATCCCTTTTAGGAGCCCGCCAGGGCCACCAAAAGCCCCTCACCGTCACCCTCTCAGACAAGTCCCACAGCCCCACCCCAAGGATCTGCCCCCCGGCGCCCCAGGAAGCCCCAAAGACCTGTCTCCAGTCCCTGCAGAACCAACAGCAGGGACTCAACCAGGAGGCCCTCCAGGCTGTGCCCGAAAAGGACCAAAGCAAACCGAGCTCCATGCGCGAAGCCCGCTGTTGCCATGGCACGATGGCACTTCCAAGCGCACGCCGGGGCTCCATAGCCGATCGCCTCACAAGTCACACGCAAGCGACCCCACCAAACTCCCTCCCAGTCACCAACCCAGAGAGCAGGCCCCCAAAACTCCGGCTCACCGAAGGTCACAACCGCACCCAAAGACTGCCCTGCCCAAGATCACAGCCAGCGCCGCCACCAAGTACTTACCGATGGCCTGAGGTCACAGCCCGAGCGCACGCAGAAAACTCCTCCCAGTCACACCCACAGCACCCTCAACTCCTCCCTCACACCAGCGGACCCCCAAAGTCTCCCTATCCCAGATCCCACAGCACACCCCAACACATCACAACCTCTCACACCAGCAATCCCCCAAACCCCTTCAACAACAAGATAAAAGGAGGCCAGGCCTTGCCAGCCCCCAGCCCGTCTCCCAAGCTCCAAGCCCAGGCTTCTCTCCAGCCTCCCTCCGCAGTGCTGCGAGCGACGAGCGCAGACGACTCTACCAGCGCCCCCCAGGGGACATCCCTCGCGTACGCACCAGATGCACGCCTCAGGGGCTGCTCTCACAGAGCTTGACGTGCATCCAACCTGGAGGCTGTAGACTACAAGACACCAGCGGCCGGAGGGCGGCGGTTCCAGCAGCACCAGCAGCTCGGTAGTCCAGCCATCCCTTCAGTAGGAGAACACGTCGGTTGGCCAACCACGTGCTACGATGCAGCGTCCATGCTGGCCACTGGAACACCTCACCTGGAATGGCCAGGCGGGTAGAAATCATCACGGAAGCAGAGCAGGACGCCGGGCCGGGCTGGAGCTCGAGGGGGTCACAGAGGAGGATAGGACACGTATGGCACGGGAAGCACTGGGAGTAGATGGAGGAAGAGCGGAACGGCGGACGGCTGGAGTTGACATACTAGATATGGGAGGAGTGGGTAAGGACAGGTCAGCGAGTAATGGGTTCACCGAGGACAAGGTGGTGAGGGAGATGGGGGGCACTGGAGAGAGTGGTGTAGGGTCTGAAAGTGAACCATGGAATGGACTGGAGGAAGAACTGGGTCGATGGTAAAATTGACAGATGTCTAATGGAGGGACTGTGGCATGCACATGGAGGGATTTTAGTTGGCTACTGGGAGGGATTTTCAGTGTCACTGGGAGGAACTCGGGAATGAAGTGCGCGGCACCCGAAGACCGACTCGAAGCGCGGGGCACTTCGGCCCTACGGGCTTGACCAAGAACAGGTGGAGTCATCGTGGAAGGGTGGCACCGAGAATTGCTGAAAGGCGTCAACTTCACGCGTCAGCTGAAATGGAGCGCGCGAGGGGGCACTGGGTGGGGATTGTGGATGGACCTGGGGGTCAGTTGAGTGGGACAAGAAGCGGTCCGGGGATGGGCACAAGAGAGGGACTGAATGAGTTCTGCGGGGCCGATTACCCCGGAGGTTTTGTTTGTCAGTGCGGTCGGCGCCTCCAGCGTCACTGGCAGGCACGACAGGACGCCATCGAGGCACTTGCCATTCCCACTCGCTGTCAGCGGCTACAAGATGGCCACTTGCTCCCGGAGCGGAGGCAGAATCGGGAGCACAGCGTAAGAACCGGGTAAAAGTTCTTGTACCAGGACCTGGCAGACCTCTCCAACGCGCATTAACCAAAGATCTTATGTGCCTCCAATCGATTGCCGCATCGCTGTTTCAGGCGCTGGCCAATTGCTCCCCATAGGGGGTTGAACCCACGTGTAGTGCCCCACGTCGCATGTCGAACATCGACGTACTCGTCAGTCTGAGGCCGATAAGTGCTCTTCTGAACCTCACCTTCTTAGCCAACGAGACCTCACTAATGCTGAAGTACGTTCATCCGTCCGTCCATGATTTTCGTTAGAAGTGAGATCAACACCTGATCAGTCTCTTCGGGACTACTCTGCCGATCCCACTAGTAGGCAGAGCCTGCACCACATGCTCACCGTCAACGGAGAGTGCACCGCCCAAGCACCGGCAGACCCACAGCCGCCTCCGAGGGACACGCTACCGGAGGGCCAACCCCATGATGCCACCCAGCGCACTCCCATGAACGGTTGTCGACCTCAACGGCACAGGGGCTCCATGGGACCCCTCACTGCCAGCGCGCTGCGCGGCTTTCCCTCGTTTGGCACGCAGCCTTTTATCGCCTCATTTCCTTACTTCTCATCCTTCACTCGCCCCATCCCACCTCCTGACCCGCTCACCAAATCACTTTATTGAAGAGTACACGTGTCCATTTTCCCAATTCCACCCAATCGCAGGCCCACATCAACCTAGCACCCCTGCAGCCTCCCAAAGTCCATAGTTTTGGGTCCCCCGTCCCCTTTTCCCCCTCCGACCCCATCCCTCTCCCACTCCCAATCCCTCCCCTCCCCCACCCCCAGCCTGCACCGGGCTTCCGCTTCCCTTTGGAAGGGGGTCACCCTCCTCTCCGCCCCCGCTCCATTCCGGGCTCCCCCTTCCCCCCGCTTATCCCGCCTATATCGCTACCCCCCTCTTCGCCCCAGCAGTCCGAGAGCTTTCCGCCGTGGCCGGCCCGCCACCCGGCTGCACACAGAGTTGCAAGGCCTGGCAACAAGACCGCGACGCTCCACAAAAGAGCCTAAGCCCATCCGTAGCAAATGGGCCCCAGGCTGATCGTGCCCCCCTTCGCCACCCTAAGTCCAAGATGGCAGCGACCACCTCTGCCCCAAAAACCCACAACCGCGACTAGAACTGCACGAGAGCCAGCCCGAGAGCAGCCGCGGATAGGCTATTAGGACGTCGCCTCGCCTGATTGTCTCGGGCCGTGGTTACTTTCGTCCGCCGATATCATATGGTTGTGCTTTGTGTTATTGGTGCATTCGCTCTCTTAGCCTGAGTCAGCGTGTCGTTGATGTTATTGGACTAGAACGCTCGATTGCATGATAAATTGGCCGCGTGGTCCGTTTGGGGAAGCCCAGAAGGTATTTGCGAAGTGCCCCTGCTGCCCATAAGCAGTCAGCTCAACCAGAGTCATTTCCGCTCCTAGTTATTCGATATAAACTGAGAATTCTAAGACCATATAGGGGCCAGTCTCGAATCTTTTGACCCTCTGCCTGAGCGCACACATCATGACGCGCCTGAATAAAACTCCGCTCTGCCCATTGAGACTGAAGGCGGTGCACTTTTTCTGGGGCATGCTCTGCTCCCCGTTCTCAAAAGTACCCGCCGTTTCGGAGTCCTCGCAGATTCGCGGGAGCGAGCACTACGACCCTGCCTGTGCCGGAGCGCTCCATGGACGAGCGGGGAGCCTGCCCCGGCTGTTTGTGCCCTGGCTCGCCCTGACCCTGCGCTCCCGTTCTGGGGCGGGAAGGTGGGGTTTGGGGCTCCCGGAATTTGGGATTTTCTGAAATTTTGAAAATTTCTGTGAATTAAACGTGCGTTACAAGGGAGTAGCCATTAAAATTTTTTGGAGAATTGGTGGAGGAAGAAATTTTTTCTTGTGATTTTTGAGGTATCCTCGTCTGCGGGCGGGGTGGTCGGATTTTTTTCTCCATTTATTGTCATTTTGGGGCGTTTGGGTTGTGGGGTCTGAATGTCTTCTTTTTCTAAGGATGTTTGGTGTCTGCATGTTTAAAGATAACTCCCTTTTTCTCCTGGGCTCTCAATTGAGGGAGGCTCGGGACGCCAAAACACCCCTTGTACCCAAAATTTGAAGAAGCTCAACATTCCCCAATTTGGTCTCTTTTTAAAGGTATTTTAGGATCTGGATTTGTTCTAAAACCTCCCTTGTTCCGCTGCTTCCCCACCTCGCCCACGCCCCTCCCTCCTCTCCCTCTCTAGCGCGCAGGATCTCCTCCCACGCGGGGCATGGGCCGGAGCAGCGCCACGGAGCTCTCCCCCACACTGCGGGCCGTTCCCCTGGGTGATTTCCTGGTTTTCCCTGCTGCTCGCAACGCCTTATCCTCATACAACAGTTTTGAAACCACCGACGCTTGGTTCTCCCCCTTCATACTGTATGCTGCGCTTCTCCCGCTCGGCTCTCCCCAGCCCTGACTCCGGCGGATCTCCGGCCGCCTTTTCCCGGGATGGCGCTTCGCCGTCTGCCGCGTCTCTCTCTCTTCGCCCTTGGCGTGCGGTAAGGGAGGGGCGATGGAGCCCCGGTCCGTTCTGTCTGGTCGCGTGGCGCGCGCTCTTCCTCGCGGAGCTTTGGGCTTTGACCCGGCCGGGCCTGGCGGGCGGGCGAATCGTTCCCCGCAGGCTCGGCTAGCCCCCGGGAGCGGGCTACACGCTTGGGCTGGAAAGGGACTCACGTAGGGCAAGGAAGGCGGACTGTCGGCCCGGGGAGCTCCACGGCTCCGGGGCTCACGGTGGCCACAAGAAACCCCAACCGCACAGGACTGAAGCACGAAAAAACGTTCTTGAAGTTCCTCCCTCCTTCATCCCGCCGCCGGCTCCTTCCTCCTCCTCCGCCTCCTCCTCCTCCCGCTCCCCCCGGGCATCTCAAATGGCAGATCCAGCTTTTCCCCCGGCTGCCATCCCATTGCCGCCTCCTCCAATTCCTTCTTCTACCTCTGGCTTCCTCTATGGTAGACCTGGTATCTCCCCTGGTGGCCACTCCCTCACCACCCCCTTCGGCTCCTCCAGTTGCTTCTGCACCACCACGAGTGCCTACTTCACCTGTTGCACTCTCCAGCCCTTCTCCAGCTCCAGTGAACATGCACTCAGGCTCTTCTCCCCCTCCTACTGCTGTCCCTTTACCTCCTCCTAGTTGGGACACTAATGCCTCTGTACCTGGCAAACTCTTATCACCAGATACAGCTGTTGACCTACAGCAAGTCCAGGGTAATGCTAATACCCCTCAAATGAGTAATTTTGTGTCTGAGGATGGGACATACTGCGGTACTCGATCCAGGACCTCCAAGGTGGAGAGACTTTTTCCCCTCAGAGAAGTTCCTATGGGAGGAGTAGTGGGAGGTGTTGGCTTTGTGAATGCTCCTCTAACCGCTTCTGAGGTGAGAGGATTCAAGAAGGAGTTAGGGAATTTTATTGAGGACCCTGTGGGCATGGCCRACCAAGCGGATCAATTCTTAGGTCCAAATATCTACACTTGGGGGGAGATGAATTCTATTTTAAATGTATTCTTTTCCCCAGAAGAGGTCCGGATGATTAGAGCCTCTAGCAGGAGAATCTGGAAAAAGATAACTGTCCGGGACCCCAAGTGCCATCAGGTAAACAGAAATTGCCACTAACGGATCCCAATTGGAACCCCAATCAGGAGGAAGGGAGGAAGGCCATGATGGAATACAGGTCTTTGATAATAATTCGGGGGATGAGAGAATCAGTTCTCAAAGGAACTAATACAACAATTACATTGAGGGTGCCCAAGAGAGAAAGGATGAAACTCCTGCATACTTGGCTTAATCGCCCTGAGAAGCGAAACTTCCAGTTTTCTCCGTATATCAGGCCAAGAGTTTGGTAACAAGTTGGACTTTTAGTAACACTTGACCTCTGTAGTGTCTGGGTCTATTTTGGAGTAAAATTGGAAGTTCCGCTTTCAGGCGATTAAGCCAAGTAGCAGGAGTTTCATCCTTCTCTTGGCACCCTCAAATGCCAATGTTGTATTAGTTCCTTGAGAACTGATTCTCTCACCCCGAATTATTATCAAAGACCTGTATTCCATCATGGCCTTCCTCCCTTCCTCCTGATTGGGGGTTCCAATTGGATCCGATTAGTGGCAATTTCTGTTTACCTGATGGCACTTGGGGTCCCGGACAGTTATCTTTTTCCAGATTCTCCTGCTAGAGGCTCTAATCATCCGAGACCTCTTCTGGGGAAAAGAATACATTTAAAATAGAAATTCATCTTCCCCCAAGTGTAGATATTTGGACCTAAGAATTGATCCACTTGGTCGGCCATGCCCACAGGGTCCTCAATAAAATTCCCTAACTCCTTCTTGAATCCTCTCACCTCAGGAAGCGTTAGAGGAGATGTCACAAGCCAACAACCCCCCACTTACTCCCTCCATAGGAAACTTCTCTGAGGGGAAAAAGGTCTCTCCACCTTGGAGGTCCTGATCGGTACCCAGTATGTCCCATCCTCAGACACAAAATTACTCATTTGAGGGGTATCTAGCATTACCCTGGCTTGCCTGATAGGTCAACAGCTGTATCTGGTGATAGAAGAGTTTGCCAGGTACAGAGGCATTAGTGTCCCAAACTAGGAGGAGGTAAAGGACAGCAGTAGGAGGGGAGAAGAGCCTGAGTGCATGTTCAGTGGAGCTGGAGAAAGGCTGGAGAGTGCAACAGGTGGAGTAGACGTGTGGTAGAGGCAACTGAGGCACGGGGTGGTGAGGGAAACAAGATAGGAGGGGGGGGGAGGGAGGGCCCCAGGGAGATACCGGGTCTACCATAGAGGAAGCCAGAGGTAGAAGAAAGGAATTAGAGGAGGCGGCAATGGGATGGCAGCCGGGGGAAAAGCTGGGATCTGCCATTTGAGATGCCCGGTGGGAGCGGAGGAGGAGGAGGCGGAGGAGGAGGAAGGAGCCGGCGGCGGGAAGAGAGAGGAGGAACTTCAAGAACGTTTTTCGGGCTCAGTCCTGGTGCGTTGGGGTTTCTGTTGCCACAGGAGCCCCCGGAGCGTTGCAGCCCCCGGGCCGCAGTCGCCTCCTGCCCTCCTGAGCCTTTCCCAGCCCAAGCGGAGCCGCTCCCGGGGCAGCGCTGCGGGGGAAATTCGCCCGCCCAGGCCCGGCCGGGTCAAAGCCCAAAGCTCCCGAGGAAGAGCGCGACGGACAGACAGACGGACGGCTCCACGCCCCTCCCTTCCGCACGCCAGGGGAGAGAAGAGAGACGCGGAGACGGAAACGCCATCCCGGGAAGGCGGCCGGAGATCCCGCCGAGCTCAGGCTGGGGGAGAAGCCTCATGGAGGGGAGAAGCCGCACAAACTCTTGGGGATGAGGGAAAGGCTTCGAGCAGAGGGAAAAACCAAGGAAATCCCCCGGGGGAACGGCCCCGCGAGTGTGGGGAGAGCTCCGTGCGCTGCTCCGGCTCCATGCCCCGTAGGAGGATCCGCGCTGGGAGAGGAGAGGGAGGGTGGGAGAGTGGGGGGAAAGACGGACAAGGGGTTAGGAACATCCAGATCCCTAAAATCCTTTAAAAAGAGCATTTGGGAATGTTGAGTTCTTCAAATTTTGGTGACAGGGTGTTTGGCGTCCCGAGCCCCTCAAAGACCCGGAGAAAAGGGAGTTTTAATCATCCAGACACCCAAAATCCTGAGAAAAAGAAGAATTCAGCCACACCCAACGCCCCAAAAATGACGAATAAATGGAGAAAAAAAATCCGACCCCCCGCCCCCAAAAATACCTCAAAAATCACAAAAAAATCCCCAAAATTCTCAAAAAATTTTAATGATCCCTTTAACCCCTTTATTCTCAAATTTCAAAAATTTCAGAAAATCCCAAAATCCGGAGCCCCCCCAAACCACCACTTGGACCCCCAGAATCGGGGCAGGGTCAGGGCGAGCAGAGGGCAACAGCCGGGGAGGCTCCGCGCTCCGTCCATTGGCGCTCCGGGCACACCGGGCAGGGGTCGGTGCGCTCCAGGGAACGCGGATCCAAACTGGGGACTGGGAACGGGGGAGCAGACACCCAAAAAGCGCTCAGCCAATGGGAGAGCGGAGTTTTCAGGCGCGTCATGTTGTTGCCGGGCAGAGAGTGTTCAAAAATTGAGCTCTAACCTAAGAAATTCTCATTAATCAGAAAAAGGAGCGGAAATGACTCTGAGCTGCACGGGCAGAGGGCGCGAAATCGGGCTTCCCAACGGACCCGGCCAATTACAGAAGCGCAAAAAACACCTCGGCCAAGGAAGAAGAGCGAAGCCCAAAAAAAAGCACAACCAATGAAAAATCGCGGCCAAAACCACGCCCGAACCAATCAGGGAGCGCGTCCCTAATGACCCCGCGCTGCTCCGGGGCTTGCTCTCGCAGTTGCAACGCCGGGTTGGTTTGGGGCGGTGTGCGCTGGCCATGGGGCGAGGAGGCGGCAGCTGGGTGCCCTGCTGGTGAACACTGGTGGTGGTGCTGGAGAGCTCCCCGGGCTGCAGGGCGCAGGACTCTCGGGTGAAGCGAGGGCGGAGGCGCTGGCCAGGGCGGAGAGGGAGGAAAAGGGGAGAAAGGGGGAAGCCCGGAAATGGAGGGGAGGAGGAGGGACCCCCAAAGGGAGAGCGGGATGAACTGAGGGAGTGGGGAGGGCGAGGAAGGGGTGGAGAGGGTTGGGGGAAGGGGAAAAGGAGGAGGGGACCCCAAAAACTGAGCGGAGGAGGGGGCTGGGATTGGGGGATTTGTGGGAAAATGGGGAATGGGACCCAAAAGTGATTTTGGGAGCGGCTGGAGGGGGAGGGGAGAGAAGGATGGAAGGAAAGAAATGGGGAAAAAGGGCGGCAAAGAGGAAGCAGGCAGCGCGGGGCAGGAGGTCCCATGGCGGCCGTGGGGCACAGGAGGTGCGTGGTGGGGATCCGGGGTTGCCCCCGGAGCTCTGGGGTGCTGCTGGGGGGTGCTGGGGGGGCACCCCTGAGCTGTGTGCTGCACTCACAGGGGGATTCCAGGAGATGGTAAAGCGCGACTGTTTACTTCATTAACGGCACGGGAGAAGGTGAGGTTCGTGTAGAGAGTTCATCTACAACGACTGACGTACGCGATGTTCGACAGGCGACGTGGGGCACTTCGTGGGGTTCACCCCCTATGGGGAGAATTTGGCAAGCGCCTGAACAGCGATGCGGCAATCATGGAGCACAAACGTAATGCGGTGGACAGGTTCTCCCGGGTCCTGGTACAAGACTTTTACCCCGTTCACCGTGAGAGCGCCGAGGTGAGCCCGAGCAGAAGCGTGTCCTCTCGGGCCCTGCCCTGCAGTGACCTGGAGCCCCACAAAACCTCCCTGGGAATCGCCCCAGAACCTTCAGCCCTCCTTGTGCCCATCCCGGGACACCCTTGTCCCCCTCAATGACCCCCAGTCCATCCCAATCCCACCCAGTGCCCCCTCGCGCGCGTCCATTTCAGCGACGGCGTAAGTTGACGCCTCTCAGCCAATCGGATCGCACCTTGACGATGACTCACCTGTTGCTGGGCAAAACCCTAGGGCCGAGTGCCCCGCGCTTGAGTCGGCTTCGGGGTGCCGCGCCACTTCCATTCCCAGGTTCCTCCCAGTGCCCACTAAAATCCCTCCAGTGCAGCCACAGTCCTCCAAGACACATCGCCAATTCATCCCCAGTCTCTCCCAGTCCATTCCAGGCTCACTCTCAGACCCCACACCATCTCTCTCCCAGTGCCCCCCATCTCCTCCCACCTTTCTCCGTGCCACCCATCTCGCTGCCCGTCCCTCCCACTCCCTCCCAATCATTTCCCAGTCCCTCCCCAGCCCAGTCCTGCCCTCCCCTCTCTCTCCCAGTGCCGCCCACAGTGTCCATCTCCCTGGTGACCCCCTCGAGCTCCCAGCCGGCCCCGGCCGCCTGCTCTGCTCCGTGATGGATTTCTACCCGCTGCCATCCAGGTGAGGTGGTTCCAGGGCCAGCAGGAGCTCTCGGAAGCACGTAGTGCACCGACGTCGTCCCCCATAGGGACTGGACCTACCAGCTGCTGGTGCATGCTGGGAAACGCCGCCCCGGCGCGGGCTGAGCTACAGCTGCCAGGTGGAGCACGTCAGCCTGGAGCAGCCCCTGAGGCGGCACTGGGGTACGGGGGGAGCCCCTGGGGGCGCTGGCAGAGCCGCTGGGCTGTGCATGGGAGCCACTGGAGGGAAGCTGGAGAGAGCCGGGCTGGAGCTGGAGAGGGGCTGGAGGATGGGGCAAGGGCTGGGAAGGGGTTTGGGGATGCTGGAGGGAGTGGGATGGGGTTGGGGTGTGCATATGGTGGTGATCTGGAGGAGTTTGGGGGCAGCTGGGTGTGACGGGGAGAGTTTGGGGCGTGGGTGTGAGATGGAGGGATATTGTGGTTGGCGCTGGGTGTGACTGGGAGGGAGTTTGTGGGGCGCTGGGGTGATGGGAGGGAGTTTGGGGCTGCTGGTGTGACGAGGAGAGTTTGGGGGGCGCTGGGTGTGACTGGGAGGGAGTTTGGGGGCGCTGGGTGTGACTGGGAGGAGATCGCAGGGAGCCGAGCGTTGGAAGGGAAAAGATCGGCCATGGCAAAGCGGGGCTCAGCCATGAGCTCGGTTAGTGCCGGCACAGCCTGGGAGGGCTCTGGCTCGAGTCACTTGCTGGGCTGCCGAGGGACTGACGAGAGGCTTTGGGGCTCCTGGGGCGCCGGGGCGGCAGCTGGGAGGGGGGCTGTGGGGATGCTGAGAGGGACGGAGGGGCTTTGGTGGCTCCTGGCGAGGACCCAAAAGGAATCGGGAGGGTTTTCAGGGAGGTCCCGGCTGGGCTGGGGCACCACAGGGAGAGGGCGCTGGGAGGGGCTTGGGAGGTATTCGCGAAGAGGTATTTTGGGGGGTGCTGAGCCCTGACGCACCCCCCAGAGATGCCGCCGGACGCCGCCCGCAGCAAGATGCTGACGGGCATCGGGGGCTTGGTCTCGGGCTTGGTCTCCCGGCGCTGGGCTCCGGCTTCTCCCTTGCGCAAGAGGTCAGGGCGGGTGCCGGGAATAGGTGGCGTCCCGGCGTGCGGAGCGAAGTGCGCTCCCGCCGGGCCCACCAGCCCGGATGTCACCCCCTTTTCATGTGCCCGCAGAGCTCCTAGAGCCAGCGGCGCCCAGCCCCTCCCCGTGGGCTCGGGCCCGGCCGGGACCCCCCGCTCCGTCCCCGCTCGCTGATGTTGGGGGGTTCCCGTGTCCCCCCAGCGCCGCTGGCGCTCTGCCCCCGCCCAGTGCCTGCTCCCACAGTGCTCCCAGTAAAGCTTCCCAGTTTGGGCCCGGGGCCGTTTATTGGAGCGGTGGCAGGGAGTTAAATAGGGGGGGGGGGGCGATGGGACGGATTGGGCAAAGAGGAGGGGGACAAAGGGTGGAGGGCTGGGCCCGGGGCAGCGGAGGAGGAGGAAGGAGGAGGCAGCGAGAGATAAGAAAGGAGGAGACCGGAAGGAAATAGAGAACTGGAAAGAAGAGGAAGAAAGAGGAGAAGACCAGCAAGCAACCAGAACCCGCCGATTTCCCCGCACCCCCTGGAGCTGTTGCCCCACCCGCCCCGTCAGCATCGCCCCCTCCCCAAAAACATCCCCAAGGGAGAGCGGGCAGGAGAGTAGCTACAGCATCTTGTTAAGAATCTTTAAATTACCTAAATAACATAATACTTAAATCTAAAAATATATTTTTTTAATTTATGAAAAAAATACGTATTATATAAATTTATATAACTTTTTAAAAATTTTAATTATGTTAATAATTTGTATGAGCTACTTCTTATTAAATATTTTTTCTATAAGGAGGAACGAGACAAATGGTGAAACGGGCAGAAAAATCCTGGAGCGAGACTCAAGTGCCCAGGATATAATAAAAAATTAAATGTGAAATGAGCGCGGCTCTGATTGGCTGGCCCAGCACAGTTCCGCCCCTCTCCATCCCCGTCCCCACCGCCCAGCCCCCCACAAGTTTCCCCCTCCCCAAAAAGCCCAGCCCGTGGCATGCAGTGTCCCGGGACGGCCTCAGCCAATGGCAGCGCAGGCAGCAGGCAGCGAAGCACCAATCGAAACCCGATGTGTCGAATGCCTCATCGGTTAGCCGGGCAGAGCCCGTGGCCGATCGCTCCCCAGAAGCGGGCGGCACCAATGAGAGCGCGCAGGCGTGCCGAGCCGCCCCGCTCCGGCACTGCGCTCCCAGCGCACAGCGCAGCTGCTTTTGGAGGCTGCTGCTCCAACTGATCCCGGCCCCGGCCATGGGGCGCAAGCCGAGGCCGCTATAGCGCAACGGCTTAGAGCTAGCTGGGAGCCCACTGGGTGCTGGACGCCGCGCGGACGCGGACCGGTTCTCTCCGGGTGAGCGCGGGGCGGAGAGTTGGCTGGGCCAGGCGAAGGAAAAAGAGAAGGGGAAAAGGGGACGGGCGAACTCCCGAAACTGAGAGCCCCGGAGGGTGGCTCACAGGGAAAATTGGTCATAAAAAACTAGTTGGGAATATGGGTGTGAGAGACAGTCAAAAATGGGGAAAAGAGCGAAAACGGGATACCCAAAGTGATATTGGGGAGCGGCCGGAAGGTGGAGGCGAGAGGGATGAGGAAGGGAGGAAATGGGGAAAGCCGGCAAGAGAAGCAGAGCAGCGCACGGGAGCAGGGGGTTCCCGTAGGCGCCGTGGGGCACGGTACAAAACATGAAAAAAGGAAGTGCGGAGCAGGGGATCCGAGAAGTGGCCCGGAGACGCATACTGGGAGGTGTGACTAGGAGGGTGCGAGGTGCTGGGGGAGGACACCCCTGAGCTAATGAACAATGTTGCTGCACTCACAGGGGTGTTCCAGCTCATGTTTAAAGCCGAGTGTATAACATTCATTTTAACGGCCACGGAAGAGAGTCAAGGTTGCTAGAGTGAGCGTATACATCTACAAACCGGACAGCCGATACGCGAAATGATTCGACAGCGGAACCGAAGCGTGACTACGGTGGGGTTACCCCCTGATGGAGAGAGAGGAGGTGGCCAAAGTACCTGGAAACAGACGACACCGGAAGCTGAACTAGGAGCAAGACGGGCTCGAGTGGACACGTACTGCACCGTGGTACAAAACTACGAACTTAGATGCCCGCGTTCAGCGTGGAGAGCGCGAAGTGGAAGCCGGGAGGCAGAAGAGCTGTCCCACTCTGGCCCTGCCCTGACCAGTAGGACCATTCCCAGTCAAAATCCCAGGTCTGCCAAAAGCCAATTCTACCAAATTACACTACCCACCAGTCCCATCACCAGTCCAATAATTTCACAGTCTTTTCCCAGTACATCACACAGATTACACTACTTCATACCTACCACCCATCATATCCACCAGTTCCCACCCATTTCCTAAAAAACACCATCACATCTAGTCAACAATAAGCGCACACCCGATAAAATCCCAGAGTCACCTGCCCAGATAGTCAAACTCCAGTCATTAAACCCAATCCCTCCCAGATCCACTTCCCACAGTCCCACCCCAGCCATCCAAAATCAATTCCCAGATCCAAGCACCATAAGTTCATTCCCTAGAGTTCACTCTAAAGAGAGTTCAACCCACAATCGCCCAAATAGTGAACCCCAATGCCTCCCACCTACTACTCAAAGTGCACCATCGCAAATCAGTATCCCAGTCCATCTCCAGTCCACCCATTCTAGTCCCTCCCAAAATCGCTAGTCATTGAAGCCATTCCCTCTACTATCTACATCAATACACAC
>NDFG01004316.1:0-13396 GCA_002167245.1 Sporophila hypoxantha | reverse complement strand
TGCTTTTCCTTCAGCTGTGTTGCCTCTCACCTTGTTGCCCTTACGAAACTACTTGGCCACACTCTGACTCTGGGGGTCCTACCTCATGATCTAAAGGGTTCACCCCCCTCAAGCTCCCTTTCCTCTGCACTGAAGTGCTGCTCCGCCAGCCCAGGGGCTCCTTGGCCCAGAGAACATCTGGAGCCCAGGACTGATGGAGTTGTGGGAAGAAAACGAGCGTCCGGGGCTTGACCATGGCCACGAGGGGAAGAAAGGGCAAGAGAGAGTGAGGAAATGTTTTATGCCTTTCTCCATCATTTCCAAACTTCCCCAAAAGACTTTTGGTGTGAAATGAGGTGGCCAAACCTTTCCCCCAAAGCACCAAACTTGAGCCACGGACTTTGCAGATTTCATTTCAGATCTTCCACATCCCACTCTGAGATTGCAGATAAAATGGGAAGACCACAAGGAGGGAACATTTCCTCATTCGTTTGACTCTACTCTGCTTTCCCAACAACTCTATCCTACTCATCCATCTCTCGATGTTCCTGCTATCCCTACTCCCTCTCCTGCCCGCCCGGTGCTCCTGTGCCGCGGTGTCACCAAAGTACTGTCTCTCGCCACGATACCATCGCGGACGAATTTTTCGATTCGAACACTACCCAATACATGTTGCCATTGATTGCAACAGCCCAGGGGCCCCTCAGCCTCTGGCCTGCCAGCAGGGAGGGAGCGGGCAGCCCCAAATCCATTTAAATTGTCACTGCAGGGCTGGCCTGCACTCACAGGAATTGCTGAGACCACTGGCCTTAGGAAGTGAAGGATGTGATAACACCAATCTGAGCTGCCAAGAGGAGAAGACACCTGGCTTTTGCCTGATGGAGATATTTAGGACTTTTTCAGATTGTAGCCTAAGTGACCAGTGGAGGAATCACCACCTGGAGGCTGTACAGGCAGCCTGGGAGACCTGTTTCCTTGAAGGCATGCTGAGGTCTCCAGGTCTGCAGATTCAGTGCCATCCCAGAAGCGATGAGAAAGGACAGAGGCTGTGGGCTGGTAGAGAATTGGGCTTTGGGCTGGAAGAACTGAGCAGGGACTCTGCAATGCATGACTCAGCCCATCGAGAGTCGATACAGCGGGCAGATGTATCACCTCCATCACCCTGTACCTGGGCGAGGCATATTCGTCTGGAAGAATGGAGACCCCAGAGTTACACAGAGTGGTGGGACCCAGGATACTGGGATGGGTTGGGTGGAACCAAGGCCGGGCGCCAGCAGAGATCCCCCAGCACAGCCATGCAACACAAACCTGGCTTGGGACAAGGACACCATAACCAGGAGACCAGATAAGGGATCCCAATTTCCCAGAGAGAGCAACATCTGCAGGCCAGCACCACCCAGAGATCCCAGCCAGCCTGGCCCCAATGCTTCACGGGGTCTGTAAAAGTTGTGACACAGGCAATTCCGACTCGTAGCGCACACACCACACTCCGGCGCATCACGCGACCCAACACCTACAGAATCCCAAGGCAGGAGCATGCCCCAGAGGACACGAGGTGCCCTCTGCTCACCCCAGCCTCCATAGCCCAGGGCCTTCCTGCTGGCCATCGCATAAATGGGCAAGTCCTCGGGCCGCTCCCCTCTACTCCTCGCGTGGCATGACCACGCTAAGGCGTAGTAACAAGGCGAGGCGCCAGTCAGCTTCAGCAAGCAGGACACACAGCACACGCGCCCAAGCACACATTGGCCAATGACCAAAGTTGCTACTGTCTCTTCGGTATTCAAGGCATGGAAAAGCAGCCCCTGTCCCCAAAGGCACACGGGGCTGGGGGCACCACAGGGCTCCAGCCATGGCAACACCACAATCACCCTTACGCTCAAAAGGCAGCAGCTTTTCTACACTATGATTCTGCCACTGCTGCTGCCCAGCCGCAGCTGGGCACGACACAGCCACCTGGGGCAGGGGACATCAGCAGATGGGGACATCCAGCACATGGGACATCAGCAGATGGGTCCAGCAGCCGACAGAGAAGCGAGGCGCCATATACCATGGCTTGGGCCAATAGCGCGCCAGCGGTACAACCCAGACATTCGCGACTCCGCCAGCCTGGTAACATAGATCAGAAAAAAACTTACTAACCTATAGAACCATTACCATCTTAAAACCCAGTATCGCGAACTGATTATTCATATACCTATTCACGATCCTGCATCACATCCTGTACTTACCTGCTCGCTCAACAACCTTTTAGGCTGTATTCAGTATTGCCACAAAGCACATCAGCTGGTTTTGTAACTTTCCCTTCCCACTGTCTGCCCGCCTGCCCTTGCAATCAGCGGCGTACAGGATGCAACACCCAAGTGCCGACACCCATACCTGCCTTATCCACCCGACAACCTGCTTCTGTACATCCCAGTTATGTCGATCGACCACCGCGGCTGCTCTCCCCCTCCCCCTCAGAGTGCTTACTCATTTATACCAGGCGCCGATTTCACCGCGTCCCTATAGATTCCCTCGTTCTCCATTCAACGAACCCGTGCATCATATTACAGCTGTACTCGACCCAGTGCGGCAGGCCTGCTCGCTACTTAATACACCTTAGGACTTCAGCAGGATGAGTAGGTAAAACTTTATTACAGCATCACTCGATATCTGATGTAGTGGTCTGTGAAAAAGGCAGTTATGCAGGAGGGTGCACTCATCATGATAATCACTGTGAGTCTATCTGCTAGTGTGTGCGAATAAGATGTTCACATATTTATGTGTATGTTGTGCGTGCGGTAGAGATAATAGGAAACGTAATATTTCTTTTAGGCAAAGAGACTATAGCATGCATATGAACCCATATGCCTGTTGCACTGGCACTATGTTCTCAACAACGCTGGCGTGCCTGAGCCCTGCTCACAGGGGAGCTGTGCAGCGAATTTGGCAGCTATTACCTCTTTCTTCTTTCTGATCTCTCACCTTTTGTGCGATGAATGGATGCAATCAACAGCAAAGGGACGAGAGGAAGATGAATGACTTTTTTTTTCTACATAACATTATTGAAGGGTCGTCTTGAGGGAGTGCATATTAATTAATAGTTAAAACGCTCGAGGAAAGGTGTTCATAGAGGCTGTGATATCTGGAGACGATAGTGACTATTGTGTCTTACTGACTGGTGCTCACATATGTAGATTTCTATTCTAATATTTGCTCTTCGTGCGACTAGATCTTATCAGACATTTATACTCGTGTGTGTGTATTGACGAATGTAACCCTACCGAGAGCACTAAGATGTCATATATCTGGTATGGGTGTAGAAACCATCGACGTAACTGTTGCAGAGAAGTTGCCTTACTGATCGCGTATAGAGAGAACCAGAGAGCTCTCTTTGTCTCTCAATGTGGTCTAGGATCTCTACAGATTTGTATCACTCGTACGCGTTACCTTGTATATCAGGCCAAGCATTGTGCGTGACTGTGTCCATTTCCAGCTCTTACTGTTGGAGGTCTGTGACACCACTCGGCTCCATTCCTTTTGGCCACAAGTCTACTGGTTTGCATCCTTCCATCCTACTGGATGAGCGATACGATGTCAAGAGTATGTGCCTTAGTGATGTCCCTGTGCGCGAGTAATGCTTACTCCAGATCATATATGTCTTGCAGGAAGATCGCGGCGCCTAACGACGCTAGACAGTTCGCAGCTGTCAATGTCCCTGTTGTTGCCATTGTGTAGCGAAAAGCGAAGACATTCTATGCTCACTTTCTCCTGAGGCTATAGTCAATCCGAAGAAAGAACAGTAGCTTGTCTTGTTGCTCTTCCAGTCTGCTGGCAGTGCGATTGCGATCGCTTTCTAGCACCCACTGCTTCTGATGACTCCATTGTCTCGCTCTGAAATCTCAATAATCATCTTAACTCTAAACTGCTTCCAACACTTATAGACATCCCAAATGGTGTGATCTCGCTCGCAGAAAATCTCCGTCGTGTCCGGCTAAGAGATATCACATACCCTGAGTCGAGTGTGGATGCTCTCCGTCAGAGTCGTTCTCAGTTTCACCTTTTCTTCTGGAGCGCGTACACATTCTTAACCCCTTAATATGTCCTCTCCTCTCCGCTTTTCTGGTGCGTTGGGCTACTGAATTGTTTCTTGGTCACTTCTCCTCTTTTCCTCCAGCTCACACATATATCTCGTGCCTTCTCATAAGCGTTGATTTCTCCCTGTGCGTGCGATACCCAAACATCCTCTCGTCACCTATACTCAGACAGCGAGGCATGTGGAAAAAACTTTCCTCTACTTTCTCCTTCTGTACTTCCCTTCATAGTACACGCTTACTTATTGATGACATGCATCATCTGACCTGATTTTCTGATACCCAGGAAATCAAGACACATGAATTGACATGTGGGTAGTGGGCATGTTGACAGTCCATGCCCAAAAGATCACTGTGGGGGTATATATTTATGATTATAGAGGGTCAAGTGACATGATGTTTGTTAATGCCAGGAGATTTCCCACCAGCTGATGTTTTCAACTTTAAGCTCCACTGAAGTTTTTTCTGCGCTGCCAATTCCAATCTATAATCCCTATTGGACAGTGAGATTTCCATTGGAACCATCCGGAACACTGGAGAAGGCCAAGAATAAATTATGGTTTCCACATGCACACTTATATTATTTTATCTGACGATAATGAAAATTCAGCTTTTTAGTTGATGGTGGAGTCTTGGTGTGAAATGTTTCTTATCACTTTAAACATTTTCCTGTTCTTTTTCTAGTACATTATAGAAAACTGCACTTAGCTAATGATTAGTGTGTTTTGTCTATTTAATGAAATTATATTCTTAATATTTATTCAGGAGTTGATTACTGCATTTTATCAGGCTCAGTTTCGATAGCCTGTGGATGACCAGGAGCTCCCAGTATCATGTATGTATTGAGAGCACTAGTCATAAGAACAATTGATCGTTTGAAATGCTGTTCAAATATGATTCAAAGCTATATTCGACTGCTTTATCGTTATGTGACAACTGTGCTAAATAATCTAGGAGTGCTCTCCGAGGAAGTTAGTGCTCGCCACAGTCGGACAAGAAAAAAACCAATTTTTCTTTTATTTACATTAGTGGTGACTTCTTCTATACATCGTGTTTTACTTTCGTCTCCCCTTGTTTCTTGTTTCCTGGAGGAGTAGCTGCTTGGTTCATCGAGAGCGAGGTGTGCCATGAACACTCAATGGATCTGTGGTGTCTGCATATACTGTGATTGACACACAATGGGCTACTTGCAGATGAATATGATAAGACTTCGAGAAGAGTTCCTAGTTGGCCCAATGTTTGCGCTTTTAAAAAAAAGAAAAGCATAGAAGCGAAAACAAGGCAATAAACGGATGAGACCGAGAAATATCTCAGCATTCAGTGTTGTAGAAACAAAAGTTAGTGTTGAGTGCTCAGAGGAACCTAGAACTTCAGGTGGCTCTCCAATACTGGGAGGAAAGGCATACAAAACCCTTTTTTCATCCAACCACCTCTGCTTCTATCCGACACCGCGAAGACCCCCGAAAATCTCTCTGGTGTGTATTCTACCACGTTTCTCTTCTGTGGGTGACAATTGTGGCCCTTGGTGTTGAGGCAGCGCAAAGGCAAGAGGAATGGCTGTGTGAAGATGGGCTTGGGGCCAGGCAATGCTGCAGTGCCCCAACACGTGGGTTTATAGCAGTGCTGGTGGGTGGGACAGGCCCCAGCTGCTGCTGCTGGCACAAGTGGCCTGGGCCAAGGCGGGAGTGGCCCATGGCTGTGGGGGTGCTGGGGCTGGCCCTGCTCCCTCCCTGCTGCAGGGCCAGAGGCTGAGGGGCCTCCTGGGGCTGTTGCAATCAATGGCACCATTGTCCCCACGCAATCAATGCTACCATTGTCCTACACCTCTTGTAACACCTGTGGGACAGCACCAACGGGCTGTGCAGGAGAGGGATGGGATGGACAAGAGAGGTGGGTTGGTGTTGGGAAGAGTAGAAATGAGGAAATGGTTTCCATCCTTGTAGTCTCCCATTTTATCAGTTCCATACTCAGAGTGGATGTGGAAATTATGACTGAACATTGCAATTTTGCTCAGCTTTGTTCAGTGAGGGGAAAGGTTTGCCACTCATTTCACACCAACAACTCTTTTGGCGAGATTGGAAATGAGATGGAGAAAATAAAATTTCCTGCACTCCCTCTTGCCCTTTACTTCCCCCTGTGTGCCCTTGGTAAGCCCTGAGCTCGTTTTCCATACCTCCATCATTCTGGCTCCAGATGTTCTGGGCCAAGGAGCCCCTGGGCTGGGGGAGCAGCACTTCATGCAGAGGGAAAGGGAGCTTGAGGGAACAGCCCCCGAGTCAGTGCCAGGACAGGTGAGCAGAGCTGAAGGAAAAGCCAAGGTAGGCAGGGATGGTCTGAACATCCCTCACCAAATCCTCCAGGACTGGAAAGCAATGGCAGTGCAGACAGTTTTGGGGTCAATCTCTTCTCCCATGTAGCAATTGACAGGACTAGAAGAAATGGTCTCAAATAGCAGCAGGGAATGATTAGACTGGGTATGAGGAATAATTTTATCACTGAAAGAGTGATGGGTGGCTGGGACATGTTGCCAAGTGTAGTGATGGTGGCACCATTCCTTCAGGGAATTGAAAAGCTGAGTGGATGTGGCACTTGTACTCATGGTTTAGTGTTGGGGTTGGCAATCCTGGGGGAGTGGTTGGACTCAATATTCTTAGAGATCTTTTCCAACATCAGAAATGTTATTGGTCTGATTCTTGAAAGTCTCCAGTGAACCAGGCAGGGTCCCCATCTGCTCCAAACCAACCCCTGCAGCAGCAGGACACACAGACACGGCCCAGCCCTGCAATGCCAAAGTGCCCGCCTTTATTCAAGGCAGGAAAAGCAGCCCCTGCCCCAAAGACACCGGGGCTGGCACCACAGGGCTCCAGCCCAGCAGCACCCAGCAGGAGCAGCTGCCACTGCTGCTGCCAGCCCAGCTGGGCACGGCACAGCCACCGAGGGCAGGGGACATCAGCACATGGGGACATCAGCAGATGGGGACATCAGCACATGGGGACATCAGCACATGGGGATATCAGCAGGTGATTTTCAGGAGCCAGAAGCGAGGGCCATGTCCTGCTTGGGAATTTTCATGGTTTCAACCCCTGAGACTGAAAGAATAAACAGACAAGCACATCACCAGGTGTAACTTTCCCTGCCACTGTCTCCCCTGCCCTGCAATGGCCAGGGTGAGGTGCAGCAGAGTCAGGCTCAGGGGAGGTGAGGTGCAGTCAGTGCAGCCAGGTTGGACCTGGGTTATCTCAGTGCTGGCAGCCCTGGCTCCAGGGCTGTGCAGATGCAGCAGGACCTGGATCATGTCCTCAGTGCTGCCCAAGGACACGGAATATTTCTCTCTTTGTGGCTTTGGTGTATCCTCTGCAGAGCCTGAATGAGCCTCTTGTCAGTGGTTGAGAGTGGGGAGGCCCTAATTCAGCTGGAGTTCTTGCAGCCCCAGTGAGGGGAGATCATGCCCTCAAGGTCTATTCTCTCCCTCATTGAGCATCTCTCTCAAAGCATAAATACTGCATAGTATTTATCATTAGGTGTCTATTGCCAGTGTCAGGTTTATGTACAAAATCACGAACGGGACAGAACTGCTGAGGAATGTCTCTAGAGCTTTTTATTTTTCAGCATCAGTCTCATTGCATGGTCATGACAATGGGAAGATGCCAGCAGCTCATGTCCTCAGCAGCAGAAAAAGAACATGACGTTACAACTCACTTAAAAGTTTTTTGACCAATCACACAAAACAAAAGCATATTGACAGTAGTTTTTTCCAACCACTATAAGCACATGTATATTTGGTTAAAAAAATACTTGCTTATTTTGAATACAACACCTGCTTGTAATCCATAAAACACAATGCACAGAGCTCCATTATTAAGATTAGAACTTTCTAATAACTTCCTCGATACACTTTTCTGAAGCTTAGGAAGTTATTCAATCAAAGTGTTAATACACAGACAATTGTTTTATTTGTCCTTACTAATTTTCATATCATTTTCAGCTGAGAACTCTTATGGCGACTGCTTAGCTCTAAATTTTAGTTCTCCTATTCCTGAGGACTGCCTTTTACAGCTTTCCCAAAACTTGGTAATTTTAAGGATTCCCACATCGTCAAGATAGAAGTTAGTAACAGATATTTCTGTGGAAAAAGAGGAAAATACTACTTCAGCCAAAGATCTGGGTCTTACCTTCTGCAACACACAAGGCTTGGTGAACATCTTCCAACGAAACGTGTACCACCACGGCAAGAAAGCCTGGAGCAGAATCCCCCTCGTCGCCAGCACTCACGTGCATTGCCTGTTCCCATGGGGAAAGACACAGGGAACAATTAAAGTAAAAAAAGAGAGCGATTTGAAACTTGTGTCATGATTCTGCTGGGGTTTTGACACACAGAACCCAGAGGCAACACACTCTCTCTGATGGCAAACTTCGTTAATTTGAGCTTTTCTCTTGAGCCATACATAGCTCTCGCAGGTTCTACATGTTACGCTGCTTCAAACGATGACGAGTGACCAGGAGAAACGGCTGGCTAAAAGAACTCAGTTTTCACGCTTGTCAGAATGTGTCCAGATGCCCAAAAATCCTTCTTTTTCTGACTGTGCAGAAATAATCTTCTTACTTTCCGGGAAAAACGGAATGGTTGTCTTACATTGTTTGTTACAGCACGTGGTTCTCTCGAGGTGAGTCCGTGAGTGCTGGGCCCAGATACCCAGGAGCTGGGAAGCTGTGCATACTCACACCCGCACCACTACATGGGAGGTGAGGGACTGCCTGGCACCTCGCATGAGCATCTTGGGATGATCATAGGGACCACTCAGAGGACAACCTTTTGTGGATCTTAGAGGAAATAGACTTTCCCAGGGGAGCTGTCCAGGTTTTGTATTATCACAAAGGGGCCTTGGATCAGATGGGTAACCTGGGTATCCCAACTAGGGTGGGAGCGGGTTTCTGACCTCTCCATCCCGAACTGGACACAACTATGGCAAGTTGGATGGCTTTCCTGTGTTGAGGGCTAGACTCACCTCGTGGAAAAGGCCTCCATGATGAATGATCCATGAACATGTGTTGCATAGATAGTGCCTCTGGAAAATATATATGGTAGAAGATTTCTCTTCCAAGGATGCCACAGCTGGCCGTGCGGCGGCTGGCAATTCAAATTTCCAGCTGGGTATGAAGGCACTAGGCAGAGATGCCAGGCTGCTGCTTTATTGGCATTTACAACCATCCTGTTTTCACTGGGGAATTCATCCTCCACTTCTACAAGATGCCTCTAATACCTGCAACTGTCTTGTCTGCAAAACACATGAGATCTTAATATTCATTATTATTCAATATTCATCTTCCCTTAATATGTACAAACTATTTCAATATTTGTCTCAAAGGACATTTTTATTGGTTTGGAGCAAAATTCTGCCCGGCTGATGGAGTTATGGAGGCAAGAAGGCCCAAGGAGTTTTTCATTTCCGACTTACTCAAAAAGCAGACTCATAATACCAAACATAAACCTTTAAGGTCAAAGTTTTCTCCGGGGGTGTCAGCCTGGAGAAGAAGAAGGTGTGGGAGACACTCTGGCGCCATACCAGTGCCTCAAGGAGATGAAGAAGAGCTGAAGAAGCAACACAAAAGGGAGAAACTTTCAAACGTGACGAGGAAGGGTTACATGTGGATATTATGAAGAAATTCTTAGCTCTACGGGTGGGTGAGACGCTGGCATAAGGTTTGCCAGAGAAGCTTGTGGCTACTCCATCATTGGAAAGTGTTCAAGGCATGTTAGACAGAGGCTTGGAAGAACCTGAGATAGTGAAGGTGTACCCTGCCGCATGGGATGGTTGGAATGAGAATGATTTTCAGGTCCCTTCCACCCAAGACCTATTCAAGAGGTATCTCTGTGAAGAGAAGGATTCTTGCTCCCCCAGGACTGCACTGGTCTGGTGTCTCACCACCCAGTTCCTGTCGCCATTCCCAAAGGATTTCCCTGTGGCCCCACAGCCACGGTGCCAGTGCTGTGCACGGGTGTCCAACACAGAGGTGTTGCAGGACAACGGTGCCATTGATTGGCAACAGGCCCAGGAGGCCCCTAGCCTCTGGCCTGGGCGACGGGAGGGAGCAGGGTCCAGCCCGCAGCAACCCCCACAACATGGGCAACTCACGCCTTGGCCCAGCACTTGTGCAGCCCACCCCTGGAAACGGGCAACAAACCGGCGTGCTTGGGGACAGGGACACTCCTGAGCTGGTACCTTACACACAAGAGACTCCGGCTTGGTTTGTTACAGACAGACCTTAGTGTGCATCTGAAGCCACACCTTCTCAGGTAGGTCAATGGGGAGTCCACTTCAGCCCACCAAAACCCTTCCCGCCCTCATTGCTCTTCCTGGTCAGTGCTGCACAGGCGATGGGATACTGGGCTGGCTGGGATATCCTGGAATGATCTGGAGTGGGGATGGATACTTGAAGGCAAGCTGGGAAGACATTCCTGACTTCAGGGGATTTGTGAAAGGGTGTTTGGGCAGCAAGCTTTGGGCTGGCTTGGGCAATGGACAGCATTGGATAGACCTCATTTAGCTTGGCTCTCCAGGCACAAAGATTCCCTAAATCTTGACCTGCTTTGCTCTTGGTGTGTTTTCGCCTCTGCAGCCCCAAAAGACCCAGGACAGGCATCAGCCATGAGGATCCTCTACTGCTCTCCTTCTTCCTCCTGCTGGTGCGAGAGTGCTGGGCAGGTGAGAGGGACAGAAGGGGAGATGGTGAAGGTGGGAGCCCCCACCTGAGGGGTTTTCCTGGTCCTGGTAAGAGACCACAACTTCTCCAGGATATTACACAAATTTGGGAGGGATTGCTGTGAGGAAGGTCTGGGAGTGAGGATCCATGCAAGCAGCTCTGTACATCCTGCAGATGTACAGAAGGTTTTTTGCCTCCTCTGGTCTTTCCACATGCACACGTTGTGTAGAAAAAAATGGTACTCTGACTGCGACGTTTAAGCAATGTTGTGTTTGGTGTTGCAGTTCCATACAAGATGGGGACTCAGAGACAGCAGGAGTTGCTCTGGAACCGTGACACACTTTTGAACTTTATCAGCTCAACTTTGACTTCTTTCGTTTTTATGTGCAGGATCCTCCTGGGTCCACAAATAGGAAAATGTCTGAAAGAAAAGGGATTTCTGCTCACTTCTGAACTGCTCTTTCCCCGTGTCATACGGGGCAAATGTTCCAGTTTTTCTTTTGCTGGGCAAAAGGTAATGTTTGGAATTACAAAAGCGCATTCATGGCAGAAGGTGTTTAAAAATCCCCTGAAGTAGCTAAAAGGCTAGCGTCTTGGGATTGAAAGGCACGCGAGCGCGCACGCACGCGATGAGTGCTTGGGAGTGCCTGAATGGACCCTCGGAGCTGCAGTCAGCCAGGACCTCTCTACTCATCCTCCAGTCCAGGGGCCTCATATATCAGGCCTGCGGGGACTCACACAGAGTCCACTAAAGAGGGAAATAATTCCTGTCCCTGGGCTAGCACTGAGGACTACGACCAGGTCCTTGCTGCATCTGCGGGGAGCCAGGGCCTGCAAGCCTGAAGATAGCCAGGCCCGCAATTGGAAGCACTAGGACCTGCACTCACTTCCCTGAGCGCTGACTCTGCTGGCACCTTTTCAGCGCTGGCCATCTGCAGGGCAAGGGAAGAACAGTGGCAGGGAAAGTTACATAGCTGATGTCCTTTGTTGTTTTCTTCCTACAGATTCTGGGATGAGACCCTGAAATCTCTGTAGCAGGAACCGCGCCAGAGGAATTATGTGTGCTGACCCACCTGCTGAAATGTCCCATTCCTGATGTCCATCTGCTGATGGCCCCTGCATCGGCGGCTGTGCCGTGCCCAAGCTGGGCTGAGCAGCCAAGCAGTGGCAGCGGCGCCTGCTGGGTGCTGCTGGGCTTGGAGCCCCTGTGGTGCCAGCCCTGGTGTCTTATGGGGCAGGGGTGGCATGAGCTTTTTCCTGCCTTTGAATAAAGACAACCTTTGGCATTTGCAGGGCTGGTGACCGTGTCTGTGTGTTCTCGCTACTGCTGCAGGGGCTGCTGTTGACCTGCTGGCGCTGTGGGCTGCCACTGACCCTGTTGGTGGCGCAGGAAGGCCTGGCGCATGGAGCTGGGGCTGAGAGGCGCATGTGTCCCTGGGGATGCTCCTGCACTGGCCGTGCTTTGGGGGGCACGCTGAGCCTGGCACTGCTGCTGGGCCAGCTGGCTCGGGCTGCCTGTCTGGGGTGCCGTGCAGATGCTCCCTCTGGGAACTGGGATTCCTGTGCCTGCTCTGCAGTCCCACATTGTCCCTGGTGTCCTTCACCCACAGTTCCTGTGCCATCCAAGGATTTCCCTGCTGGCCCAAGCCCGGTGCCGCTGTGCCAGGGGTGTTACAAGAGGTGTGCACCTGGACAACGGCTGGCATTGATTGCACAGCCCAGGATGCCAACCTCAGCCTCTGGCCCTGCAGCAGGGAGGAGCAGGGCCCCCAGCACCCCACAGCCATGGGCCATCCCGCTTGGCCCGGCCACTTGTGCCCAGCAGCAGTACTGGGGCCTGTTCCCACCGACCAGCACTGCTATAACCCGCCTGTTGGGGCAGCTGCAGCATTGCCTGGCCGCCAAGGCCATCTGCACACTCCATTTTCACTTGCCTTTGCTGGCCTGCCCTCAACACCAAAGCTTTGTCACGGACGGTGAGTGTGGGGTCTTTCTCTCATGGATCCTGCGCACTCAGGGTCTGCTGTCCCCATTGCCTTGGTGTCACCTTGCAGCTCTGGGAAGGCCCAGGCAGGAGCGCAGCCATGAAGATCTGTTTCCTGCTCTTTCCTGTTTCTCCTGGTTTGTCCAGGGTGCCTGCAGTGAGAAGGAAGGAGGAAAGGGGGAAAATGTGAGCACCCAACCGTGGGAATTCAGTGTCCCCTTGGAAGTGACCGTGTTTGTGAGAACTGATGAGAAGGTACAGGGGAACTGGGTCAAAGGTGTTCGCCTGAATGAGTTTCCAAATGGACCTGATTGGGGTGGAGTAGAGCCCCATGGAAACAAGAATCCTGAGTTGTTCTGTGGTGGTACATGGAATGAGACAAATCCAGCTGCCAGCTCCTGCTGATCCAGGCGAAGGTGGGAACACTCAGCTGGCAGACAGCCTGGCTCTTTCCTCAACCTCACGTTGGTCTGTTCTACCTCTGCTCTGCCTGTGCCTCCAGTTTAGGGGGAACAGGGACCTTCCAGGTGAGAACACATTGCAATTGGAGATGTGGCCTGGGGGGCGGATGGTATCTGACCCTTCTCTGGTTTGAAATTCACCAGGGCCAGGGAAGCATCAGCCTGTCTATACAACAGAACGACCTCTCAGAATATTG
>NDFG01004310.1:0-15502 GCA_002167245.1 Sporophila hypoxantha | reverse complement strand
CAAACGTCAGCTTGTGGAGAAACAACAAACCATGAAAGCCAGCTCCAGTTAGGAAACCAAGCAAAGAATTCCCCACTCTCAGGCTAAAATGTGCTGTTGAATCTCCTGGAGAACTGTCCACGCTGGATTTCTTGGGGCTTTAGCCAAGGGAGTATGGAATTGCCCACTTCCAAAAAAACCCAGGTTTTTTAACACTGCTCACAGCAGTGGACTTTATTCCCCTGAAGCTTTAGATTGTAGCTCCCTCTGTCTGGAAGGGACACACACAGAGCAACGCCACTCTTGACCGCTTTGTGCTTCCTTATACTCGTGGCACGTTGCAACTGTGCCTTCAGCTCGCAGCAGGGGTCCCTGCACTGCCACCAGCACCATTTTTGGGGAGCTGGCTGTCACTCCAAGCAGCCCCACACCCACATCCCTGGAACGCTGCACCTGACCAAGAATATACTGACCCAGCTTGACAGAGCCGTCGGTTCTGAGAAGGATGTTGCAGCTCTTCAGATCTCGGTGGATCACGTGGTTCGAGTGAAGAAATTCAAGTCCCTGCAGGCACTGAGCAAGAAAACAGAAAGAGGAGGGCAAAAATGAGTGCTGTGATTTCATCACACAAGAAAGGAAACAAAGAATCTAAAAGATTCCCTCTCCAGGAAATGGGGAGTAATGGCAGAACAGTAAAAGCCACTGGAGGAAGAGCTTGCTGCTCCAAACACTTGCAGAGCAGGACCTTTCTGAGGAAAGGCACGTCAGCTTTTGAAAGAGCAACAGCACCTGCTGTTTCTAGGCTGTCCCCTGCAAAGCAGCCAGGATGACTGCTGCTGCAGTGGATGTGCTTTTTCCATGCAGAGGACAAAGGAGGGGTTTGTCAAGGAAAAGGAAAAGTCCTCCCTTTGGTGTGAAGCAGATCATTTTTGGGTGGAGGCTGCATGACAAAGATTTTCTTGCTGGCCTCAGCACAGGCTTGGAAGTATCACACCAGTCACTTTCCAGAAGCAAAGAGCATTTTGGCTGCACTACTATCCTTTTCAGCTGAGGACTGTGAGAAATGAGTCTTTTTTCTTTGTTGATCAAGTTCAAATCCTGCCACCAGCACCTTTGCTTTTACAGGCAAGGAATGAAGTGAAGACAGACTCCAGGCAAACATTTAGAGAGGCAAGGTGGAGAACAGCAAATACAAATTGCGCCTCTTGCGTTCAGCTCACCCTGAGCGAGGGCAGATGGAGCTTCCGTGGCCGGGCACTTCTGGGTGGCTGGCGCCTGAAGTGGTGACAGGTCAACCGTTATGGCCCCAAAGTGACACTGTGGTCTTTTGGGATCGTGGGCATTGAAATGGTGGAACGAGAAGTTCCTTACTGGAATACCAACTCTTCTTGGTAAGGTGCAAATACCCACTGATTCCCACTGTCTTTCTACCTGTCCCATGTTCTGTTGTGCCACTGGACAAAATCCCATTGCCATCTGCTGGCACCGCTTCCACCAAGTCCCTTCTAAAAATGTCCCTGCTACACATTCAGCATCTGCTGTAGCTTTGGTTGTATCAGATAAAGGGAAGTGGCAGTTAGAAACCTAACCAGTTCCAGAAACCTTGCCATTTTGGCCTTGCAAGCCATGCCTGACATTTCTTACTTGCTTTTTGAACAAGTTGGAACTCTGTTTTCTGAAGGCAAGAATTTTTCAGTGGAGAGGGTAGACATGTGATTAAATATCCTGAGAAATGGAGGTTAGACCTTCCCAGTTTCAATTTTGATAAAACAGAAAGAAAAAAGGAAAAAGAAAAGCAAACTAAAAAAGAAAAAGCAAACAAAAAAGAAAAAAGAGAAAAATGTACTACCAAAGCAATGCCAAGCAGTTTCTGCTTGCTTTTTCATTTTTTTCAACAACAGCTCTCCTCTTCCATTTCTGTTAGCAATCTTTTCAAATCCTGTGGGTCTTAGAACTTTCAGGTTTTCAAGTCTGTACTTGGTTCAGTCATGTGTGGGGCTGGCCTGGATTAAGTTTAGGATGTGTTTTTCTCTGACTGACAGTTCGATTGTTTGCCAAACTCTTGGCTGTTTCTGGTACTTTAACAAGTTGATGAGCTTGCAGGCAGGTGCCTGGGCTGGGGTCCAACGTGGGCAGTTGACACCGGTGCTGTGTTTCTTTACCACAGCAGCCAGGGCATCCTGGCCTGCACAGTTCTAATGACAGGGAGGACTCCAGCTCCCCACCATGGCCAGTGGCTGAAGCTCAGCTGAGAGACAGGATTAAAAACCCTCTTTGTCACCTCTGTGATGTGGGAAAAAGAAAAAGAAAGCCGCACAATGATTATTGTAACACAAGGGGAGTGCATTGCCTATTTCAGCTTTGAAATTTCTCCTTTGGGTTGAAGAGGATCATAGCAAAAGGTCGTTCTTTTTTGTTCCCATCTATCTATTTTCAGTGCCACCGAGCACAGAGTGATCATTACAGTGATGGGCATTTTATGGAGACTCAAGGCCTTCTTGCCATTGTTAGTTTTGTCTATTTGAGATGGGTTCTGCAAGCTGAGGTTTGAATAGTTCCAAGTCTGTGTCTTATGTTTCTAAATACCATCTTTGCAAAAGCAAAATGAGCTCTCTCCCTCTGACTTGGTCAGCATGTTAGAGCTTGCGTTCCACATGAACCACACTGGAAAAATGATCAGCAATGTCTTGCCAATCTACATGTAATTCCTTGGCCTGAGGGAGTATCAGAAAGACCTGCTGAGCTCCATGAACACTGTCAGCTGCATGGAAGTGAGCATCCTTCGGCCTTTGCTGAAGGACTGGAGCTTCAGCTTAGGTTAGATGCTCTTGAGCAGGAGAAAGGCTGGATTCGTCAGGTGTTTCCAGAGGCCTGGCGTTGCCCAGAGGGACTGAGTTCTGGGGAGCAAGCTGGATGTTTGTGCACATCATGGAAGGGGATTGCCAGACAGCTCAAGCCTCACCACAGGCAAACACTTCTCCAGCTCTTCTCAGGCAACATTTGCTTTGGCTTTCAAGTTGTTCCCACTTGTCTGTCTGTGAAGATGCCCTAAAAGCACAAGGCAAGCCTCTCAGAGCTGGTGTTACATTTCCAGAAATGAAGAAAACGAAGCCCAACACAAGAAAGTTGCTAAGCACTGGTTTTGTAGAGAGGAACTTAACCCCTGTGCAGTTTCCTTCTCACTGGCAAACATGCCTGAACCTGGGCATGAGGTGTAAAGGCCACAGAGTCTCTTCTGCTTTTGTGCAGTGCTGCTGAAAACACTTCAGTGGCCGTGTTTCTCTCCTAGCCCAGCCACCTTCTCCACGTCACCAAGCCAGAGCCTGGTGATGTTGGAGAAGCCTGCCAAAACCTCCCACTTGTTCCCTGGCACTTTCTGGGATGGGCCTACCATTCATGCATTGACTTGAGTAGCCAAATGGGTAGAGGGTGACCGTAGGATGGAACCTCTCTCTCCTTCTGATTTGACCATGAAAAGTTTTCCTTTTCCATGTAAGGAAAGCAGAAATTTTCAGACTGGCTGAGAGCGAGCTGCACGGTAGCTCTCTGTTGTCTCAAGCAGGCATTTTCATCCAGTACATTTTGTGCATGCATCTTAATGTGCCTGTGGTTGGAGATGGAGATTCCCAAATGTTTTGTTTCCTTCCCTGAGGAATACCTGGTGGATTTCCTTTTCTTTCCTTCCAATTCCCATTGTTTTTCAAGAACAAAGCAAAAAAGCTTGATTCGTTTTTGTTTTATGGCAGCTGTGCTTAAGAGGACCAAGAAGCACTGCAGAGATACTTTTCACTGTACTAACCCGTGGAATATAGTAGAGTTAGGATAGCAAAGTCCTTCTTCCAAAAGCCTCGAAGCTGGTATGAATCCTCGGGAAGGAAATGTGCTGATGTGGTGATGTAGTTCCACTAACTAGGTCAGTCAATGAAATCAGCTGCCAAGGCAAGATCTGTGGGATGTTGGAAAGGCTGTGGCTGCATTGGGGCTGGGTTTTTGGTTGGTAAGGAAAGTCATCTCTGGGTCTCTGCCAGGCAGAAAAGTGCCACTGCATAGTGGAGCTTAATCAATGGGATCTGGGAGAAGCAGTGACAGATGGGAAAGAAGCAGGGAGGCCTTGTGTCTCCTCTTTCCCCAGCCTCAACTCCTGATAGCCACAGGGAGTAAGACAAAAGCTGCAGCAGCCCCAACCTATTTTCACTTTGCCTGCGTGACTTCCTGAGCTGCTGCCTGCAGAGAGACGAGGCGCGGCGCTGTCTGCCAAGGAGCTGCTGCAGGTAAAATGTTGAAGGGGCTGCAGGCGTGGAAACAGGGTCTGAGGGATGGGATGCTCCTTCCACTCAAGTCCAGGCATCAGATGAGCCCCTTCCTCTCCTCACCCCAATCCTGGTGCTCTTTCAAATGAAAACGGTGAGGAATCCATAGGCTGGGCTGGCAGGGCCTGTAAGGTCCTCTGGTGCAAGTGTCCTGCAATGAGCAGGGACATTTTTAAGGAATCAGGTTGCTCAGAGCCCTTTGGCCACCGGAGCCGGAATGGTTTGCAAGGGATGGCAAACCTATAAGCTCTTGGGGCAAGCTGTTGCCAGGGTTGCACCATGCTCCTGAGTAAACAGTTCTTCCTTAGACCTACTCTGATTAGATCCCCTTGTGTTTAAAAATATTTGTCCAATATCCTATTGTAACTGGCCCTGTTAAAAGATGTGACCCCACTTTCATTCAACGCTACTCTGGAAAGTGTTTGAAAGTAGCAATAAAGTCTCCCTAGGGCCTGTTCTTCCCAAACTGAATAACTTCCACCTCTCTCCGCATTTCCTGAGAGTGGAGGTGCTCTGTCCTCTCACTGTTTCTGTCGGCCTCTTTTCTAATTTGGTCGTGTGCTCAGTTTTATCTATGGGCAAAGAACTGAAGCAGAGCAATGCAGGGTACAGAGACATGACTGGTGGTGGAGGAACCCAAGGAAGCCCAGTCCCAGCTGAGCAGTCAGAGATTTTGGCTGTTGGCAGGAGGGGCTGTGGGGGCTCACTGTGAGCTCTGAGGGGCCCTGGTTTGTGCCCCCCAGCCCACCCTTAGAGCTTTCTGCCACGCAAACAGGGACAGCTGGGAGGGACTTGTCCCGCCCATCTGCTGCCTGGCACGCTCAAGCAGCGGGAACTGTGCCAGGGTTACTGCCAGGTTGTGTGGCAGAGAGGGAACTGCAGGCGCCAGTGCCACTGGGCTGGCCCTTGCTGGGAAGGAAGGTGCCAGCCAGCACACGACGGGGCAGGGCATGGAAAGGTAGACACTGCTTTCATGTCCTGTGTGGAAATAGCACAGTGCCTGTCTTGCAAAGACAGGGACCTATGTGAGTCATTGAGCTTCCTGAAAGAAGATAACCCCAGGACAGAAAGCCACCATTTCTAGAGCACTGGCAGGGCAAAAATCCAGCAAATGAAACACCTGGATAAATGGGATTTGAGTGGGATTCTGGGCCAGGTGTGCCTGTGATGGCAGGGCCTGCACGTGACTGCTGTAGCAGATGGTCCCATTGCTCCTCTTTCTGGGTCTTTTAGGACCCAGAGCAATCCCGAATTGAGCCTGTGAAGGCAGCTGAGCTTGGAAAGTAATGGTTCACTGTTCACTGTTCTTCTGTCTTTTGTATTGGTTTTTTTTTTTTTATGTTTTGGGTTTTTGTTTTTTGTTGTTTGTTTGTTTTGTTTTTCTTTTTTTTTGTTTTTTTTTTTTTTTATTGTGTTTTTTGGTTTTTTGTTTTTGTGACAGCATCCATTTGTAACATCAGCAGGAGCTGCATCCACCTGGCACCACTCATCATCTCAGTGAGAGGAGGATGGAGAAAGCAAACAGTGCTATAATCATATCAGGACCTTTTTCTCTAGCCATCTTGAAGCAGTAAGATTGTAGAGTAGGACTAGTAGCAGGTAGGATTTAGAGTAGGATTTAGTAGATTATGTGGAGAAAAGACAAAAGACTCTGCCCAATTCAATATGGATCAAGGAGAAGCCACTTTATTGGCTTCTAACATAGTTTATAATTAGTTCCTATCCTATAGGTTTCTCTAGTCATGCATTGTTTGGTTGCGTTGCTGCGCTTTTGGTCCACGCATCTCCTTGATTTGGTAGTTCTGTTTTTCCTGAGGCTAGCACGCTCTTTATCTTAATCTAATTGGTAGATCATTAAGGATCATTTTATTTGGGTTGTCCCTTTGTTGTCAGCAACTCTTCTATGCTTTCTCTTTCTGCTTGCAACATCACCTTTCTATCACAAAGTTGGAATGCAGCTTTTTAAACCTGACTAGTTTCTAGAAGGTTAGTTAGTTGAGTTAGCTCCAGATAGTTTAGGCTGGTTCATTTAGTGGCCTGTCATTTTTCTGTTAATACCACCCTACAGATTGATAGAGTAGGATTGTAAATAATAAAGTTTCTGAAACTTTTAACATATCTGGAAGAATCCTTTCTTTCTCACCTGTGAAACAAGCTTGAGCATTTCCTTCTGGAGTTGTCAGCTGTCTCTTAAGGTGCAAATTGGCTTCTTTGGGTGTGTGAAAATACATATTACAGGATAGCTCTTCACAGATGATAAATGAATATAATATATATATTATATATAAGTTTAATAACTTTATATGTGCTTATGTGTCTTTATTTAGTAGTGCTGTATTTTTTTAAGTAGTGTGCATATGTTGACGGCTGATGATGTCATGGTTTGCCTCAGATACCCAGGTTCCTCCCTGATATTCCCTGCCAGGTGTGGTCAATAAATCCCTCCCTTTCCACACCCTGACCCCTGCTGAGTGCTTGGTCTGTCAATCCCTGGCATTCAGAAGGGCGTTAAGTGATTGGTCAGAATTCAAAGATGCCCTCCCCTCCTGGAAGGACATTGGGCCAGATTCCAGCTGTCCGCTGTCCCTTGAGATCTTCCCGCCCCGTACCTGTTGGTTGGTCCCCGTGTTCCTTCCTCCCCCTCTCCCCGAGGTAAAAGGGCGAGCAACCATGCACTTGGAGAGTTCTCTGGAGCCGTTGCTGGATTCAGAGCCTGTTGGGCCAAGGAATAAAGCTCTGGATCAAAACCCTCCTCAGAACCGACTCTTTCCTTCAGCTCGCCTTAAAAGCTTCTCCACCAAAGGTAAACCTGAACTCCTGCATGCCTGGACTTGCCTCCAAGCGCCCAGCTGCAGCATCCAGCTAGCCAAAAGTGTCTCTGGGGTAAAATTCCAAGTTGCCGCTATGTTGGTCAAGCAGCAAAGGCTCAAGTACAGCCGTCCGGCTTATACTCGTAATTATTGTCAGTGGTAAATATAGTTTTAGGTTATAACATTATGTAAAATAGCAATTATGCGATGTAAGATACTTTTTTAACTAGCTCAAGAAAGGGATGGGATAATCAAGAAATTCTTTGCCCAGAGATAACAGCAACAGGACACCCAAAGCCCCAAGAGAAGAATTCTTGCATCCTTATTGGAAAAGACCAACTTTCTTCCACCTCCTTCCCGACTTTGAGGAGCCAACAGGATTAAGGGGGAGAACTTGACAATAACCAGAGAACACCCTTAGTTTGAGAAGAATTTATGCATCATGTTTGAGATATATGAATATGCAACAGCCTATTGCTTTTAAGGGCTAATCCTTTGTTAGCCTGTGTGCTTTCCGGGCTTAATTGCCCAGGAGGCACCAGGACTGTCCATATGTCTTTGTTTTTATTGTCCTTCACTGTTCTAACTCTGATTGTCCAAATTCTTATTACTCTAACTTTTATTACTATCTTAATAACCATTTTATTGCTATTAAACTTTAAAAATTTTAAAACAAGTGATTGGTGTTATGAACAGAATTTTGCAAAATTCTTTTTCTCTATAGAGACAAAAAAAAGAAGTTTACAAAACCGGTCAGACTAGTTCAGCTACTGCAGAGCTGCCACCCTGTTTGTTATGTAATTACAAGTCCCTAGAGTTAATGGCTCTTTTTTGTATTGCTAAAAACCCTAGCCAGGGCTAGTTAATGGCCCTCCTTTTCAGACAGAAGGGGAGAGAAGACTAAACCTGGGGAAAGGGGCATTCGAATATGCAGATTTCAGGACCAAGTGTACTGTGGGAAGTGTTAAACTTATAAAAACCCCAAAAACGATGAGCCAATGCGATATTAAGAAATTAAAGTGATTCCTGGACGTGAGGAACAGAGTGCTAGACCTGCAGAGATGTTGGGAGATCTTGGTGCCCCTCGCTCTGACTGAAGAAGTCGTCTGGAATGGTGACTCGGAGCCGAGAAGTACGGAAATGTCAGAAACACCGGAGTCCCACCCAGACGCTCCTGTGAGGATCGGACCCCCGGCTCTGCCCCTCGTGGACAAAGCTGCACATATCCTCCTCCTCTGCACCACGCTGGGAAAGAAGACAGAGACTGCAGACCCGTTGAGCTTCCCAATCTTGAGCTGTTCACTTTTAATAAAGGCATTAAAAGGAGAAAAGTCTCCTGCCCTTTTTTATTTCAATTGGTGTTTTTCAAAGTGTGCTTTGAAAGTTGGGAAGACTCTTCATTCATCATCTCCAGAGCACACTGCCTTTGGCCAGCACACTTGCCCCTTTTGGTACATCTCTGACACTTCTAGTCGAGGCAGAAAGAGCAATGGCATTTGAAGGCAAAAGCAAAGGAAGAATGAGGCAGCCCAAACATCTTGTGCAGATGCAGGCCTTGAGCTGTGACTGGAGAGCACTGGGGCTCCTGCCACTTGGATTTGTATCCCTAGGTGCAATGTCTTTGGCTGGAGAAGAGCCTTGCTCAAGCGAGAAAACAGAAAGATAGAAGAGGTGCTCGGAAGGTCTCCTGTGGTGCAGAGCTGATCAGCGCTGGAGGGAGAGCGGGCCAGGCCTGGCCCGGGTGGAGCCCCGCAGAGCCCGGCAAGAGCGGAGCAGGCTTGAGCCCTGGAGGGCGGCTGGAAGGAGGCCCTGGAGCTGCAGAGGCAGCAAGCCGGGCCCTGGGTGCTTTTTCCTTGGGAGGGGCGAATCTCCGTCTCAGAGCCAGGGGGCAGCTGCTGCTGCCGAGGGGAAGCGCAGCGTGCTGGGACAGCCCCGCCTGGAGGCATTGGCCCGTCTGGAGTGTGCCCAGGAGCAGAGAAAGGCAAGGGCAGCCGAGGGCCAGGCTGGGCTGAGTGAGGTCTCTCTTCTGCGGCTGCCTGCAACTCCTGGCAAAGGTCAGCAGTGTGTGCAGCACTCTGGGCACGGGGGAGGGAGCCGGGCTGCTCGGCAGGCTGGAGCACAGGGCAGCCTCCTTCAGGCCCGGCCACTTGTTGCCAAGGGGAAGCCGAGGCCAGCGTGAGGCAGGGCAGCTTGGCAGGGCACATCTGCAGGAGCAGGCCTCACAGCTCTGGGAGGGAAGCGCCTGCAATCTCGCAGTTTGCACGAGCCAGAGCAAAGGTGTGAGATGCAGAGTGTTGGCAGAAAAATTCAGGCCCACCAGGCAGCCTGCTTGTGCTTCTGGCACACAGCAAGCGCTGTGCAATGCAGCTCGAGCTGCTGGGAGAGAAGGGAGTCGGGGATGTGCCTGAGGTGAGTCAAGGGTTAGCTGAAAATGTAATTAGGATAATTGAAAAGTGCAGAGAGTCGACGGGGCCAGCTGGGAATAGAACTGGAGTAGTAGAAGAGTTCATGTTTTAGTTAAGATTTTTAAAATGAGGTAAGAAGCTAAGTTAGTAATACAGCGCAGAATCATTGTACTTAGTTAAAGAGTACAAATAATATAGGAGAATAAAGCGGAGTGAAGGGAATAGAGGAAGCAATTGTGAAGAGCAGAGAACATAGAAATACCTTGCTAAGATAATTGCAACAGTTAGGAGAGGCTTGGACCATGAAGCAGGTCAAAAGGTTTGCAACATGGCTGGGAGAAGAGTTAATGAGGAAGAGGTTTTTCCTGCCCATACAACCATCTCTTCATTTCAAAAACCCACTGACCCAGTTAAGGAGATAAAATTGGCAGCTAGTCATAGATATTCAGCTGATAAAATATGAAGCAGGCAGGTAATAAGTGATGTATTATGTCCTTGAAACTACTGCAAAACCCCCTTTTCTGTAAGAAATAGAGAAAGCAGGAGTCTGGAACTCTTGCACATGTCTTTGGAAACTAGTTCACAGATGTCCAGTGCTGCAATAAATACCCTTCTTTTCTCTATAATTAGTGTAAGTGTCGTCTGTCCATGCTTCAGGGTTATGCTGGAGTAGTGACTGATTTGGAAGGGAGCAGAAGAGTTTCAGCAGGCAATTTTTTTAGAAGAGATGGAAGGCTCTTGTGACTGAAGGGAAGGCATTTGGAAGGAGTAATGATCCTAAAGTCCTATAGAATTGTATCTTTGTGTCTGAATTTAAATCAGGATGATCATAGATAGCTTCATGAATTGTCTACAAATTATGAAAGTCTCATTCTTCTGTGGCGAATTTGTGTAAAAGACATGGTGTGTCACTGTATTGGAAGTGCAAGGATAGCATTTATGTGCTAGTTGTTGGCTCATCTGTAAAATTTGATCAATGCTCTTAGCCGGGCAGTGGCAGTAGCCAGGACCCTTTGCCAAGTAATCTGTTGTGCTGTTAAACTATACAGAGGATACCCTGCACTCTAGGTTGCTGCTTCTTGAGCAACTTTTTCTCCCAGCTTTTATGAAACATCACCTGCTGATTGGGGTGGCATTCTAGTCTTTTATGGGACGCAATTAGCTGGAATAATAAGTGTTAGATGGAAATAAACTGCAGAAGTGACTGTGCAAAGTTGGAATTTTCAACCAAATTGTGAAATTGCAGCTCTCAACTTTTCTAAAATCTTCCAATCGAAAGGTTCTCAAACTCTACTTGCAGCATTAGTTACTAGAGGAAAAGCTTCTACATCACTGGAGAGAAAAGTCCCTTCTACAACAGCTTCTGAAATAACTTTTTTCTACTTTRATTTCTGAGCTGCTTCTTTTTCAGGGTCACATTCCAACTCTAATTCCACATTCTTTACAGRGTGAGAGGGAGGATTTTGTTTAACTGGCTCAAATGCTGGCTCAGAGACAGAATGAGAGGGTGATAATTGCCTTCTTGGTTGTCTGTCTGAACCTACTGTCATTGGCAAGTGTATTTTCTCAAAAGAATAGTCTCTTTTGGGGACAACTGAATCTTTTTCTTGAATTACCAATTTCTGCAAATTGTCCACTAAAGATTTGAAATCCTCTTCAATAGAAGCACTATTCGTAATAACATCTCTTTATCTTTTTTACTCTCCTGCTGTAAAGAATGTGGAATGTGCCCTCGTGGCCAGGCCATAGGACTCAGTGACCTCCACTGTTACCAGGAGCCTCCTGTTATTGTGGCAGGAGGCCTCGAGACCAGATTGCAGGACGTGCTGTCCTGTAGCCTTCCTGAGGCTTCTCTGTCGCAGGCACCTGCAAGGCGCTCGCTGATTCAGACCTTTGCCGAGGCATCTGGCTCAAAGGTGTCCTGGAGGTCAGAAGGTGGGATGGCAGGCAGAGTGCTCAGCCTCTTCAAGGTGCTTCGGGGGAAGAAAAAGAAAGGCCCTGCAGCCTCCCCAGCACAGCAGCCTGCAGAGCCAGAGCACTTGCAGCCACTGCAGGACAGTGAGTGGCTCCCAGCTCTCCTGCCTCTCACTTCAGCTGCTCAAGTGCCCCAAGCAGCTGCTGGTGCTGCGGCTGTCCTCGGCTTCACAGCAGGGCTTGGTCTTGCACACAGGGCAGAGGAATACGCAGCCTCTATCAACACCTGCTGGAGCAGCTGGCACATCCAGGAGCAGAGACYGTCGGCATGATCCTCTCTGMGCTCACACATARGCTCCAGGAGAAAGACCTCAAGATACCCAGTGCCACTGGCCTCCCACCTTGAATTTGAACGAAGTTTTGGTAAAAAAACTTGATAACTCCTGACCAATGTTCAATTAAATAATGTTATAAATATGCTTAAATTTTATTTTTTCTCTCTAGTACAAAAATTTGCATCTCCTGTTCCTCCTCCAGGCCTTTTGAAGTTACTTCTGGCTCTCCGATGCTCATTGGTAAAGTCTTCTATTGTTACCTTCGTCGCGTAAACTGTTAGTAGGACTCACGTACACCCACTTACCCACTCTTACATCTCTGCCCAAGCCCCTGAAACAACTGTAAAGATGAAGGTAGAAATAACATCTAGTGTAATACCCCACCACATCCATGTGTGTAGCACTGATTTTAGTTGATGAACAACGGGCCCAGCCGAATTGGGCTATCGAGACCCACGTCTCGATTCCTTAAACCATCACTATCAGAGTTTTTCAATCTAGTAATTTTCCCACAGCACCTATTTTGTGTTTGTGTAAGCTGGAAAAAAATCTGCCGCGGTAGGTCATATTTTTTTCTGAAGCCCAGTTCCAACCCAAGGCAACGCATGTAGTCAGAAGAAAGATTAGAAGGGTGGTGCTTTTCCAACACATCCACTCATAAGACCTGAACAGCGCGGTATAGAAACAATACACACGATCGCAGGGAAGGGAGCAGCGAATAAAAAATGAGGAATCGACAGGCGAGTCAGACCTAGCCGAGATTATAATCCCTTTCTCTTAATTAAAAGAATCCAGAGTCTTGTGAGTAATGGTCTTTCGTTAGGAGTTAGTTCATACTCACCGAGATGACAAGTATGCTAGGGCTAGTGCGGGATGTGTATCAGGGCGGAGAGGCCAATATGTTGAGGGAAAGTATACTAAGAGAATAAGTGGTTCAGATTGACGCGGAGCGAGTGGCCAAGTTAGCGCCCGGTCCGGCAATCAGATCCGCTGGCTTAGCATGAACTGTAGTCGCAACCATAGGGTGAATACAGAGAATTAAGGCCGAGAGCAAGTTACAGGTGCTTGGCCAGCCCCAGCACGGGAATAGAAGCACCTCAGGTGTAGTACTGTGAGGGGGGTGGAAGGCTGAAGTCTCTCAGAGGATTCGTTTCGTCACACAACCCTGCTCCGCTCGCGGGCTGCTAGATAGTCGCTGTGCGACGCGTGGCCGCTGGCCAAGATAAGGTATCAGAGATCCGATCCGCCAGCAGCGAACGCGAAATAGAGATGATCCACGCGTGGACGATGGCTAATGGAGTGCCGGTTCAAGTACGCTTGAGGACAGGCCGGAGGGCGCGCGTCAAAGCGCAACTACGACGCCCGGAGCGGTCGCCGGCAACGAAGGGAAGAAACGAAATGCCTGGCATAGTCGTGAGATATCATAGGTGCGTGGAACCACATCTGCGCTGAGGAGATGGCGGAGTCTTTCCAGACGATCTATGGCGTAATGGTACGCACGCGGCGCGTCATTAGCCTCATTAAGGCGCTGTGGTGCGAATATCATGAGACGTCGCTGGGGGGCTTCAGCTACAATACTGAGATCCTGGCGCGTCCCGAGGTGATCGGACTTCATATCCCCCGGGAGGCTACTGCCTGGCTCAGCAGCTCCCTCCGCCACCCTCATCCCCTCGGGGACCCCATGATCAGCGCCGGGAGCCCACACAGTTTGAACGCGGTCCGGCGGAGCGATAGTAGCGGGCCTCTGTGGACTAACGGCAGCCAGCGCCAGGCCGAATGAGTATCGGTGAACCGGAGGGCCTGCACGCGCGTACCACGCCCTTCGCTCTCATCTAGGATGGCTAATTGTGCAAGCCAGCGCGAGTAGCAGGAGCCCCACGGACGTCAAGCCCCAGGCCGAGTTGCAATGTCCGCAACGACGCGTGAGGGACACAGCAAAGACCGAGAATGGAAAGGCGGCCACAGACGGGACTGACCTCACACGACGGGTCCGAGCCCGTGCGATGATGTGCGCTCTCGGGGGACCCCTGTGGCGAGTGTAGTCACCGCAGACACACCAACACCTTTGCGCGGTGGGGGCTGCTTGCACCGGGAAATGGATCAGCATGCGGAAGCGAAGCACGCTTTAAACTACTAGCAAGCAGCGCTATAGAGCCCACAAGAAAATTGAGAAACAGCGCTGGCGACAACATGCGTGGAGGTCCTGCCCACCGTAGAACAAACTACGAGTGCTGGAGGTGATATCTTTACAAGCATCGGCACGAAACGTGGAATTTATTTATTTATGATATCATCACTCTCTGAGTGTGAGATGTATTATCGGAACTGTATTTTAACGATGAGGCCTCTTCTGTCAGTTGTAGCACGTGGCGATATCGGAGTTTTATTCCAGAGAGGGAGCGCGACGCAACACGGGTATAAGTCAGTTGCACATCGCGAGCTGCTTTATAGCCGCCAGGCGGTGCCAGCGGGAATGCGAGAAGGACTTCCACCTAGGCGGAAACATTTGGAGAGCATGCTACCATAGAAGCAGACAACAGCAAGGCAGTGAGTGAGAAAGAAATGATCGCGCGCAATTCATGAGAATCGTATATAGATTTATCTTGCGCCGATCGACCAACTTGAGAAAGATGGACCATGACGTCCGGGCCTGCAGCGTCCACCCATGACGTACGACTATCCGCTTACATTCAATAACCCTCGCGAGGTCCGATCGTCGACACAGAGCGAAAAGAAAAAGCAAGTGATCGGATCATTAATAAGACGAGGGCACGAAACCACGAATGGCAACGCGCCTTCCTACTGAGGGCTGAGACACTCGTGGGATACGGTCTGGCTCGAAATGCTGCTCGTTGCGCATAGTTGTCAGATGGTTCTTCGCCCCACAACCGTGAACCGCGTACCTCCAGGCGCAGCGAGCGGTTCGCCATCTTCAGTGCCCAGATGCAGGGAAGACTACGATTAACCAAACTACGTAGTGGCAGACGGGAGTAGGGGAGCCTGTAAAGTCAGCATATATGCATCCCTATAGATCGGCGAGTGAAGGGGTTCTCGCGGGGCGTCAGCTGCTCCCGAGTAAGGCGCTGTGACTGGAGGCAGATGGGGGAATGAAGCAACGGCTATCTGTCGCTCTCTACCGTCTGATGTGGAAGTAGACCGTGTGCAGGAAGCTACGAAACAGCCTGGCTGCTGATGGTAAATTAGTGCGTCGATCACCTGTACTAGGATTAGTGCAAGCGCGAGGAGATAAGGAAGTGCTGCGGAATTGTTGGGGCCTCTTCTATCGCGAATCCCGAGTGATAGTGACGCTGTGAGGGACAGCACATCAGATGTCAGGGACGGCGGAGAGTAAGTGCAGGTGATAGACACGTTAGGATGTGGCTAGACGTAACTGGGGCGGCATACCTGGGTAGGCTAGGGGGTAATCGGTCTATCCGGGGTCGGGTAATCGGTTGGCCACGGCAAAGAAGAAGAGCGGAGCAGGCTCCGGCTCACAATTTCCGCGAGAGGCTTCCCCCTTCCTTCCATAGCTCCAATCAGCTTTTTGCGAAGAAGAGCTGAATGAGAGCAGCTGCACGTGCCCTGTTGCCTGGAGGAAAGGAAGCCCTCAGCACCAACTACTCCCAGCCCTATCAGGCAGAGAGGCCAAAAGTCACAACATTCCCTGGGCAGGGTCCATGCCCGTGGCGGTGCACAGAGCCTTACGATCTCCTCAATGTGGCAGAGTGGGCTCAGCCAGCTTAAGGCCA
>NDFG01004305.1:0-20476 GCA_002167245.1 Sporophila hypoxantha | reverse complement strand
GAGCCCACTTGAGTGTTGTTACTGAACAAGCTGCTCCAGGAAAAAAAAAACCTAAAAAAATTTTGGTGGGTAAAAAACCCCCCCCCCCCAAAAGGGCCCCAGATAATTGGAACGCATGATTGCACAAAGCTCTCAGAGACTCCAAGGCAAAAGCAAAGCCAAAGTCCTTCTGACAAACCTGCAGTTCCCCTGCAGGGCGCATGCCAGGAGCCCCCAGGGCCCATTGCTGAGCAAGGCTCCCCAGGGATCTCCTTCCAGCAGATCCTTGAGCCACTGGGATGTGGGTCTAGGGGGGATGCTGAGGGCAGCAAAACAAGGGCGCTGACAGTGCCCAGCCTGGCTGGGCTGTGGCCAGGAGGCCCCAGGGCCTCAGGACAAGGGTGTCCTCTCCCCAGCCCTTGGTGGCACAGACCCTGCGTGCCCCATGGGCACCAAAGACTTGGCTTCTTTTGTCCCAGCTGTCATCACTGCCTGCAGTTTCCTGCTCTGCCTGGGGCCCGGGGATCACATTCTCAGTGGTTCCTCAGTGGGACCCATTAGAAATCCAAGAATACTTTGGGAGTTGGATTCTGCTTGAGTTCTGGAGAGGTTTCTTTCAGCTCCCTCTTCAGGGACTGATGTTCAGGCCTGAGGCACAAGCTCCCCAGAGGCCTCATTAAAGTCCTTGTGCTGTTGTCTGTGCTGCTGAGCTGGGCTGGCTCCTCAACAGAGCAGCCTCCTGGTAAGCAAGAAGAGCTTCACAAAGCACATTTCTCTTGCTGAGCAGCCTCTTCTGCCAGCCCAGCAGGCTGGGGCACTGCCCTGCAGCCAGCCCAGGCACAGCAATACAGAGGCACAAAGAGCTTCAATTTTCAGCTCAGGGCTGGGAAGGGGCTGAAAGTGCATGGGGCACAATTCACTGCCAGCCCTTGGCACAGGAACTCTGGCTGCAGGACAATGCAGCTGCAGCTCCTGGAGCCATCTCCTACAGCTGGAAAACATGCCAAGTGCTACAAACCTGTGAGTACATTCTTGATTGTCTCTTTGTGCAGAGCAGCCAGGGTGCCCAGGCTGTCCTGCAGAGCATGGTCCGCAGGCCCAGGGCGCTGTTGCTGGGGCAGGGACTCCTGCTGCTGCCAGGGACAGCTCTCAGCCCGGCCCTGGCAGCTGCTTCAGCACTGGGGACAAGGTCTGGGTGGGAGGAGACAGCTGGTCAGGCCTTGGAAGTGTTCCTCCTTGTGTGGTGAGGATGCTGCATTTTTCAGGAACTGCTCCCAGCAATGGCATTAACTGCCAGAAGCCTTTCCATGTAGATTAAATATAGGGAGCAACAGAAGAGAGGGGCTGCATAAAAGGGGAAATCCAGCTTTTTTTATTCTGCTTTGAGTTGCCTGATGGCGAAATTGCACATAGATATTCAGTCCCTTTCCCCTTCCCCCCCCCCCCCAAAAAAGTGCAAGTTGAAGAATTAAACAGAAAACAATCTCACGCGATCTGAATAAAATGAGGTAGTTAAAGGGAATCAGCCAGAGGAAACCCTTAAAGGCAAGAAGCATGTCAACTTTTCCAGCCTCCTCAGGTTTGGGAGGAGGTCTGCTCTGACATTGCATCAGACCTGGCAGAGCACGAGCTGCCCCAGTAAGTGCCACGAGCTGGAGGGTCTGCAGGGCAGAGCTGAGCCCCAGGGGCTTGGGCTGGCTCTGGCAGCACTGCAGGCCCAGCCCTGGCAACAGGAAGCAGCTGCTGGCAGGGACAGCCTCCAGGCATGAGAGCCCCTGGGCGCAGGCAGGGGGGGAAAGTGCCCCCAGCCCTGTGCGGGATATTTAAGTCCTCTCCACCCACACATTTCATGTATTTCTTTTTCTACAGATCCCATGCAAGGCACTGCAAATGTCCAACAGCAGCTCCCATCAGGCCACTTCCCCTCCTCTGCCTGGCAGACACGCGGCAGCTCAGCTCCTCACTTTCTGCCTCTTCTGGCATCTCCTGCCTGCCCTCCTGGGCAACGGCCTATCATCAGCGCCGTAGCTGCGGCCACCACCTGCACACGCCCATGTTTTCTTCTTCCTGCTCAACCTGGCCCTCAGCGACCTGGGCCCATCTGCAGCCACTGTCCAAAAGCCATCACAAATTCCCTTCTGGGACACCAGGAAGATCTCCTACACAAGGATGTGCTGCACAAGGTCCTTTTTCTTTCTGTTCTTCATCTCATGCAGAGTATGTCCCTCCGTGACCGTGATGTGCTACGACCGCTACGTGTCCATCTGCAAACCCCTGCACTACGACCTCCTGGGCAGCAGAAGACTTGTGCCACATGGCAGCAGCTTGCCTGGGCCAGTTGCCTTTCTCATGCTCTCGTCTCACAGCCCATACATTTTCCCCTGCCCCTGTGCCATGCAACTGCCCTGGCCACCGTTCTTCTGTGAAATTCCCCCATCCTCAAAAGCTTCCTGCTCAAAATCCTACCTCAGGTGAACTTGGCCCATTGCAGTTTACAACCTGTTTGATATTTGGCCTGTTTTGTGTTCATTGTTTTCTCCTATGTGCAGATTCTTCAGCTGTTGCTGAGGATCCTCTGAGCAGGACGTGCACAAAGCCTTTTTCCACCTGCCCTCCCCACCTGGCGTGGTCTCCTTGTTTGTCAGCACTGTCATATTTACCGTACCTGAAGCCCCTCCATGTCCTCCCCATCCCTGGATCTGTCACGTGTCCAGTTCTGTACTCGGTAGTGCCTTCCAGCCCTGAACCCCCTCCATCTACAGCCTGAGGAACCAAGGAGCTCAAGGGCTTGCAGTGTGGAACTTGAGACTGGATGCTTGCAGAAACATTAAACTCCTGCAATTTCTGCCAATCACTTGTAAAAAAGTCATGAATTTTCCTATTCTTGTGCATTTCCCCTTTTGGGGGTTTTTATGTTTGTTTTACTTTTTTCATATTGTCCACAGAGAAGATAAATTCATGGTTTGTGCCACTTCCTCATTTTGTTTTTCTCTACCTTCCCCTGTGCCTCCAGACTGAAGTCAATGAGGGCTGTGCTCTTGGTGGCTTTAAATGAACGAAAGGGATCTCAGTAGATTTCTGCAGAAGAAGCCTTTTGTTCCCTCTCTGGAGCTGCAGCAGCAATGTCTGTGGCAGAGCTGGGCAGATCAGGGCCGGCCCAGCAGCTGTGCCCAGCATCACAACCGCAGCAGCAGCAGCACTTGTGTTGCCAGTGCTGCTGCCGTGGCCTGCCCCGCGCCTGGTGGCCCTGGGTGTTCCTGGCAGGGCCCTGACGTGCTCTCGGCCGGGCAACAGCCCTGGGGTGGGCAGTGGCCGGGGCTGCAGCAGGGACAGCCATGGGGCACTGCTGGGGCAGCGCTGACGCCTCAGGCCAGGCCCTGGGGGCTCCAGGCTCTTGCCCAGGCTTCTCTCCAAGGAACACGGCCAGGCCAATGCTCAGTCACAGAAACCCCGTGAGCAGCCCCAGGCTGGCCGTGGGCAGCTGGGGGCAAACAGCACTGGCTGGGGCCTGCAAGGGCCCGGGGCAGGACGGGAGAGGAGCAGCAAGCAGGGGCTCGATCTCCCCAGTGCGCTGCACAGCCAGGGCAGCGCCGCAGAGCGTCCTGATGGACTGCCAACAACATCCCCCCCTGCAGCCCTGGCCTCTCCCCAGCCACACCAGGTGCCCCGTCTGCAGCACAGACACGGCAGCACTGGCTCAGCACCCCTGTTTGCAGTTGCACCACAGCAGGCATGGAGCCCCCATCTGTTGCTGTGGGATCAATGAACCTGAGGGGCACAAATGCCATCAGCCCCTGGGGCCAGCATAGGGCTGGGGACACCCACGGAAAACCATCAGCTTTGTCCTGGCCTCTGCAGTCCAGCCCAGAGAAGTTTTGTTCCCTCAGCTGGGAGTTTCCTGTGGCACTTGCAGATGTTGTAGCTCAGACCAGGCTGCCTGGCAGCCACCCCACACTGCCCTGATGATTTTCCTTTGCTTTGCTTTGCTTTCTTTATCCTTTGTTTCAAATTTCCTTCTAATTGCCCACCCAGGGACATCAGATACAGGACACAGCACTCGAGTTTCTGCTTAACCAGTTCCCCCAAAGCACAGGGGAAAATCACTGTCCTGCTCCTTGCTGGCCACACCATTGGTGACCAGGCCAGGAGCCATTGGCCTTCTTGCCACCTGGGCACACTGCCTGCTCATGTCCAGCCTGCCTGTCCATCAGTCCCTGCAGGTCCTTTCTGCCTGGCTGCTCTCCGCCATCTGTCCCAACCTGTCACACTGCAAGGGGTTTGTTTGGCAAGTGCGGACCCGGCACTTGGGACTTGTTAAACATCACCTTGTTGGATTGGGCACTGGATCCGGGCCTGTCCAGGGCCCTTGGCAGAGCCTCCTACCCTCAGATACAGAGGGTAGGGCAGATCAACACTCCCAGCCAACTTTGTGTCCACCATGGTTCCATGAGGCCCCAGAGTGTTCCAAATGGTCTCCCATGCTTCACATGAGGCCTCCCAGTGTCACAATCTTCCTTTGGTTCAATGGAACTCCTTGGTGTCACAAAGTCCCTTGAATACCTGGCCCTGCAGGTGTCACAATGGCCCTTGGTCCCCACAGGCCCCGCAGGGTCACAGTGGCTCCTTTGGTTTCCATGGAGGTTCTGGGCAAGGGCAGCAATGCTCGTTCCCTTGGTTCCACAGTTCACACATGGCCTCTGGTCCCAAAGGCCACCACGGTGTCAACAGGGTTTCCTTCATTTCCAGGAGTCCCCCTGAGGAGCATCCCTGCCCCTGGTCCATAGGGCCTGCAGTGTTCTCACCATGGCTCAGCTCTGACACCAGGTCCTGCTCTGTCACAATGCTCTGCAATGTTCCACACGGCCTCTGCAGGGTCCACTAGTGGCCTCTTGGTTCCATGAGACCTCAGAGTGGCACCATGAATTCCTTGGTGCTGCAGGGTCAACAATGGAAGCGCCTTGGTGACAACAAGATCCTGCAGTGTCCCAATGGACCCTTGGTTCCACTGGGGCAACCACCTGTCACAATTGTTCCTCAGTTCCCAGAGTCCTTGCAGTGAGCAATGGCCCCTTGAATCCATTGTCCCCAGGCTGTCCAAGGGTCTCCTTGGTTTCGGCATGGCAACAATGGGCCCCTTGGTTCAACAAGGCCCTGCAGTGTCACAGTGGCCTCTGTGGTGCCACCAGGAACCAAGACTGTCACAATGGACTCCCTGCTTCCCAATTCAGCCCCACGTGTCACAGTGGCCCCTTGGCTCTGGTGCTACAATGTCATTACACAGTGTCACCATGGTCCTCTCAGTGCCACCAGGCCCTGCAGTGTCACAATGGCCCCTTGCTTCCCAGGGCCCTGCAGTGTCACAGTCATCAGAGAATCAAGCAGGCTGGAAAAGACCTTGGAGAGCATCAAGTCCAACCTGGGACCCAACATCACCTTGTCACCCAGACCATGGCACTGAGTGCCACATCCAGTCTTTCCTTAAACATTTCCAGGGACAGTGACTCACCCACCTGCCTGGGCAGCTCATTCCAATGCTCAATCAKCTTTGTTGGAAGAATATTTCCTAACGTCCAGCCTAAAGGTTCCCTTGTGTAGCTTTTGGCTGTGTCCTCTTGTCCTGTCCCRGTTCCCTGTGAATAGAGTCCAACCCCCACCTGGCTGCACCCTCCTGTCAGGGAGTTGTAGAGAGTGATGAGGTCTCCCCTGAGCCTCCTCTTCTTCAGGATAAACAACCCCAGCTCCCTCAGCCACTCCTCACAGCACTTGTGCTCCAGACCCCTCCTCAGCCTTGTTGCCCTTCTCTGGACATGCTCCAGCCCCTCCATGTCCTCCCTAAATTGGGAAGCRCAGAACTGGACACAGAACTCGAGGTGCTGCCCAACCAGTGCCCAGCATAGGGCAAGAATCACTGCCCTGCTCCTTCTGGCCTCAACATTCCCGATCCATAGGAGTGCCAGGTGTTGGATGAGGGAAATGGTGGGGAAGGGGAAGGGACAAAGTGTGATTGATTGCGAGCCATGAAGAGTCTGGATTTTCATATGTGTTCAGACTGCATTAGAATGTGCTGGGGGTCAATATCAATTGAACATTGCTGATACCAAAATATAACCAGGAAAAGAATATTGAATAAAACAGTTGTTTCTGCATTTTTTTCAATATAGCAGTTTCGCTTTGAATACAGTTCAGAAATTTGTCTAATTAACCACAGAAGAATTGAAAACTTCAATTATTCCCATGGCCTTGTCTTATTTGCTTTTCATTTTCACTGAATTCCTGAACTGAAAAGCTAAAGAAAGAGGAGGCCTCTGGAGCAATAAAATTCATCAGAAACCTCCAAGTGGCTGAAGATCCATCCCCATCAGAGCAACAATGAACAGAAATGGGCACAGCTTTGTGGCTGCCCTAGCTTTGGCATGGGCCCTGGGCCTGGAGTAGGAGCAGCTCTTGAGGGCCCCAAGGCCGCTGCTCTTGTGCTGCCCTGGGCAGATGGGATGGCAGCAGGGGCTGCAGAGCTCTCAGCACCTCAGCCCGAGGGGAGCAGGGCAGGCAGGGAGCCTCCTTTGGCCTTGGCCAAGCACCTTCCCCCATGGCTGGGTGGCGGGGCTGAGTCCTGTGGCAGCTGCAGCGTGCTTGCTGTGCCCTTGCCAGGGGCGGAAGTCCGGTGGGACAGGGCACATTAGTGCCCACAGCACGCCTGCCTGAAGCAGAGCTGTGGGGCCAGAGGCCCCGGCTGGGCCTGGGCGGGGAGAGGCCTTGTGTGCCTTGCCACAGAGCTTCAGGGCAGCTGGCAGAGCTTGACCAGGGACTGGGACTCGTCGGGCTGTCCGCGAGAGGCCACAGGGCACGCGAGAGCAACGCCAATTGGATAGGCGAAGTGTGAGCGACTAACAAGACAGGCCATTATGGCATCCTGCCTGGGGAGCTTGAGGCACGATGGGGCTAGGCCCAGGGCCAATAGGATCTGAGAAGGAAGAGGCGCTCATTCTGGTTGAGAAGCAGGGCCGAGCGCTAGAACCGCTGATAGCAAGGCATTGGCAAACAGGCAAGTGGCCCAGAAACGTAAGGCTGCTCTGTGCCCTTGGTGGCATGGACAGAGCAGGGAGGGGGGCCCAGGACATTTGTCAGCGCCAGCACTCTGTGCAGCCTCTTGCCAGCCCTGCCAGCTGCAGAATCCCGCGTATGCCTAGTTTCCATAGGCCGGCCCTGATGTGCATTCTGCACATGTAAGTGCGCACAGCATCCGCGAGTGCCGCTGGGAACAAGCCCGACGCAAGGAGGGGGTCAATGGAAGTGGGTGGTTCACGGGTTGGGAAGCACTCGAGAGAGCTGCAGTGTCCGCTGGGGCAAGCATTCCGCTGATGCTGGAGCGTCGCGAGAGGTCGTTTTGCCGGCGAGGGAGAGACACGAGCGGAGGGATACAGGGGAAGCCTTATCAGTCTTCGTCTGATATCGCAGTGCCCTGACAACAAGTGCGCTTGTGAGCGGGACTGCTCGCTGGAGGGGATGAGGGTCGGCGCTATCTACGTCAGAAGAGGCAGAAGACGGGGAGCAAAAGAGAGTCCACGGAGACGCTAAGGCTGTGCGCCTAGAAGGATAGGGACTACTCAACGGAAGTAACACAAGGGAGGCGACACGAAGTTTTCCCACGAGAAACGCGCGAATTCAGTACTTTGGGGTAGACAGACTCTGGGGCTCTGCACCGAGGGGCTGGGCCCAGACAGTGGTATGCGAAATCAAGGGCTCTCTTCTGGAGATGTTTTAAGAAACGCTTAGTCAGCACAGGGCCACAAAAGAGGGGACTCCAGACGGTCTCGCCATAGGTCGGTAACATTGGCGGAGGCGATGGTTGGAGTCACACAGTCTTAATCGAGGGCCGGTACAGCGTTCTATTCACCAACACTAAAAAGGAGAGTATTTCTGGTCGATCATGTAGGTTTCTTTGCAGTTTCTTCCATTCCCTAGGTTCACCGTAGTTGTAACGAACAGGGCCAGGCCTGACTCGTGGCAAAGCAGAGCTCGCTGCCTTGGGGCTAGGCATAGCAACACATAAAAAAAAAGGAACGATGTCGCAACACAGATGACTCCGATTAGGTCTGCTGAGATATCTTTCAAGTGCTCGCACAGAATGTAAATTAAGGTTAATCATGTTGCATGTGTTAGGTTCGTGATATGGTCGGAGCAGAATGGGTGTGAGGTGTGCAACATTGGATATTTTCCAATGGACAGTCTACTCACGCTCTTCTTGTGTCAATCGATAAGAAATGGGCACACTATGGACCATAAGCTCAGAGGTGAGAGATGGACCTCTGGAATACCAGACCTGGGAGTTAAACGCAGAAGACAGTCGTCAGTGCATGCGAGATCTATCGTGGAGAGCACTGCCGGGAGCCAGAGTAACGGACACGGGTGACTAGCTTTTGCTATGAGTGCACTGTCTACTCTCCTCCTACGTAATTTTGTGTCTATAAGTTGTGAGATGACTATCCAATAAATCCCACACAGCTCGGAGGCAACATTCAGGCGACTGGGTCACTCATCGCCCCTATGTGTTCATGGGGCACACTACACACAGTCCCACACTATAAAGCACTACATAGGCATAATACCTCACTTTTCTTCCTAAACACCATGCCGTGCTACACCAGATACTAATGCATACAACATACTGCACAACACGGACGACCTAGACTAGCTCAAAGCTTGATTTTCCACTCACTAATTTGTACTGCGGAACTAGGCACACAGCTGATGTATGGCCCTGGAACATCAGAGAACGCGCAGTAAGTCGTTAATTATCCTTGTACATTTTTGCAATTGGGGTCATGTGGTAATGTAGCTCCTAGAGTCAAGTCTTATTCTCGCTCTACCTGCTGGATGTGAGTACTCTTATATGAATGATAGCAGATGGTCTCAGCACTCAGGACCAGGGAAACAAGAGATATCTTCAGCATGGAGATCTACGGGCATTATTCTATGACTAAGGCAAGAGAAGAAATATTGAATCTCCCCTCCAGCTGCACCACCAACATCACTCCTAACTATAGATCTGATAGCTCAGCTATTGTTTGAGCGCAGCTAGTGTGGTGCCGATGTCCCTTGTGTATATAAGCACTGGAGAGGATACGAACAGCCGACATTTTCTCATGCTTACATGCAAAGTACATTTTAGCAGCACGCCAGCTTGGATTAATTGTCGTAGTCCCTACTTAGTCCTTCTGAACGACTTTGTCCTGCTTGCGACTGAGCCTTGGATTACATTCAGTTGTTTAGTGCTGTCTCTCAACTAGACTTGGTCTTTTAGCTTCTTTGATCTTCCCTCTGTAATTATGTATAGCGTGCTGCCTACACTAGGGAATCTATGCCATGAGAGATTCAAATGGAGTTACATCACTACGTAGGGCATTAGAGAGCCTATCCTATGTTGTGTCTATCGATATTGTCATCACACTAGAATTATCCTTTCTTATGTCTATCCGTCTAAGCACATCCTTCGATCTCACAGATATCATAGACAGATGCTTGGGAGCGAGCTGTGGGTACAAGTAGCGATGACGGTGGTGCAATAAACAAGCATTGTGACGGCAACGCACGAGTTAGGTGATCACTGTTAGGTCAGTCAACTAGCTGTTCAAGATGTTCAAGGCTATGGCTCAGGTGATGATTCGGCCCAAGAAAAATAATATCTGTGCCTCTGACCAGTACACAGATCAGTTCCTCACCAAGTTGTAACGACGTCTGAGGACACTGCTATTTAAAGAACAAGTGAATGCAATAGGTGGTTGGCTCACAACATGAAGATAAGGGGCTCGCACTCTCGCGCACCTCGGCTCTGCACAGCCCGCACGCACGCTCTCCCTCATCCCCCACCTCTCCTCTACATACGAGAACACTATTGAAGAATATAGAACTAAAAGCAAGGCAGGGAAAGCTTTCTTACACGTTCTGAGGGATGGGCTCGTGCACAGGAGTCGGATGCAAAGGAGAGAGCAAAATGCTAGGGAGAGAGATCACGTGAGCAAGAGGATGAGATAGTTAAATGGTGAGCGAGAGACCTTCCTCTGAGGATCTGTGACGATGCGCGCACATGAAGATGTATGATTGTGTTCTAATGCTAAAGAGCCATGTTCAACAAGATCTCAGATATAGGTGTAGGAGACAGTGGATTGTAATAATACTAAGGCTGCAGAGGAATGACTTTTTGCAATTTGATGGAGCTGTGCCTCTCCCTGCGGTTTGTTGGCTGACAGAATAATGAACATCCTCTGTGTCTCAGGCAGCATACTCTTCTCCAAACGGAATCGCAGACAGGTGGTTAGAGTTTGGAGCCAAGGAGGTTGATATAAGCTTGCGAGGGTCTGTCTAAAAGCGTGAGACTGGAAGCGCTGATGTAACTATTGACTCTCTTTTTGATTACTCATCGGTCTCCGTGATGCACATGAGGTCTAACCACGGTAAGACTCCATGGATGGGTGGGAGGAAATAGTGGGTGGGGGAGGGACAAGGTCAAAGTCTGCTGACTCTAGATGATAGATAAGCCACGCTATTTCAAGAGACAAGGAGATACTATGAGAGTTACATCTCTATTTCTACAATGGTTAAAAATAATACAGCTTATCTTTCTTCAGTGAAATTCTGTTCTGTTGTTAACTCTAGAATGACATATCATTATCGTATGTAGCTGTGGGGATGATTGAGTTTAAATAGCACGCAACCAGATCTGTCAATGGATGCATGACATCCAGAGATATTTCAGACTTAGACTATTAATAAAAATCTTTGTTGATTGACAATTATCAATATAAAGTTAAACTTTTGTCTCGAACAATTTTTATAATTCTTAAGCATGTATTTTACAGAAACAAAATTAATTTTAAAACATATATACAGTAGAATTATAAGGCATCTAATGTTTGCGATGTCAGGTAATACTATTTCCATGGATAACTAAAAGGAACACTGCCTGAGGGAAAACGAATACCCTTGGATTCAGTTGAACAGATGGTAGGTGTTATTTGTGAAACTTCACCCAATATCATGGTCCTAAGTTAAACTCAAAGAAAAATATATTATACTCACACATGGAGAATAGACAAATTGGGCAATTCAATTTTAACTTCTTCACTGATCTTCACACAAACTGCATAATTTCCTTCTAGGTATCTTAAAAAATTGTTTTTACTCTTGTGTCCTATTTTAAATAGTTAGAACATAATGTCGCAGATACTATAGAGAATACTTAGCTTAGAGATCACACTTGGTAAATGCAATTGCTGCTCACAAATGTGGTTTGCATATTACTACACAATCAACAATATATTTACTCCAATCCCTTGAGTGACTTGTATATGAGTCGGCTTGTTCTCGAATGGTTTACCATGCACATCGGGAAATTCTCGAGAGAGTATGGTCCTGCTTGGAGGTACTGAAGATGCGTGCAGGCTGAAATTCAAGCCTCTGGAGCAGGGAAAATTTGACAGCAGCCTCCAAAAGGTGCTGAAGGGATCTCAGCCAGCCCGCACCTCAGAGGCCATCCCTGCACCAGAGAACCATGGGCGGACAGGTGGCAAGACTCTCAAAAGGGCAGAGCGTCTGTACGCGGGCTGGGGCAAAGCACTCAGCTCAGAGAGCCAGCTAAATGCCTTCTCTCGGCTTTCCAGCTGGGCAATCGAGATCGCTGTGAGAGCGATGTGGCTGAGCGAAAAAGATCAATGGCACGGGAGCCTAGGGAACCAAGCAGGACTAGACAAGGCCGGACCCCCATTCAAGTTTCGAGGCCCAAACGCTCTCTCGCCCAGGGTGATGACAGGAGAATTTAAGGAGTTTCGAGCATATGTTCTTGTTTAGACCTGTGCCCTCTGAGTTGGATAGATACTCTGGTAGAAGAGTGCCAAAAAGTCTCAGGGAGGCTTCAATAACACACCAACACAGCACTCTTTGGAGGGATTTGTAAAGAATATTACCTCATGTTTACAGAAACCTTTGACACACTATGTTTTCATATAGTATAGTGTAACTTGTTCTCTGAACACATAATCTCCTTATTATCATAGTCCAATCAGAACTATACAAGTAGTTATAACGCCATAGAGACTAGGAAACCTGTGGCCTGGAAAGGGAAAATGAACAAACAGAATGTTAGAGTTTCGAGACGCTAATCGACGTTCAAAATCGACAATGGCATAAAGTACTCGATTTCAACGTGTTAATATTTATCGCAAAAATACTCGCCTCTGCTTATCTTATAGGAGATAGAAATAACTTCAAGATGAGAGTGTAAGAAGACACAAAGTAATGTCTAGAGCAAAGTAGCACGACCACACAGGATCTGACAGATACTGAACGCTCTGATATATCACTAGAGAACAGGTGTTAGATAACGCGATTATAATATCCAAGAGGAGGGTAGGGCTCTTCAAACTGATGGTGTGCTCTTATTGCGCATGATAGAGCATCAGGCCTCTCTAATACCTCTCTATGAGTTATCTCTACATAGAAGAGCCTTTACAGGTTCGGGAGTTGTGTGCTCACTTTGGATCGCGCTCTTAGCCGAGCTCGCGAGACTCACGGGGGTGCAAAGAGGGTGTGCTTGCGTAGTGTAGCCTGTGACTAGCTACCTGCTGTCGCTCTTCAAGAGTAAATAGGGCAAGGCACTTGCAACGTAGTGGAACGTGTGGATACTGAGGCTCCCTAGGGGGAGGGATAGAGGGCGTTGGCTCTCATGGCAGGTTGTGCAGTGCTGGGGTCTTTGGGGCAGGGCCAAGGCGTCTCGGGGTCACTGCGAGGGGCAGGCAGTCATCTAAGGTGTGTGCTATGGAAATGCCTGTTCTCTTTTACTCACCCAACGAAAACACATATTTAGCTTTCTTCCTTCCACGCACGAACAAGTCTACCCTGCCGCAGTCGGTCGACAGTACAGTACACACAAGAGCTTTGTTGATGCGTTGTATATATATCCCATCTCTAGGCCATGTTTGCGTGCTGTGACAAATAGATGAAAGGGCACAGTTCCCTCTTCCCTATAAAGCATACGGAATAGCACAAGAGCCTCTCAATGATAGGATGCGGGTCGCAGGAGGCATCAGTAGGGGCAATAGTACTCCCCTAAAATGGTCTCCAATGTGGGATCAGTCAACTGGAACACGAGATGGAGGGTGCGGGAGTCTAACAGGGCAGGCTATTGGGGTTTCAAGCTTATCCTCACGCAGACGCCAGGGATGCTGCCCCTTAGGTTTTGTGGCGGCCCAGAACTGATTCAATAAATTTGGAGGCCTCTCTGGACCTTACAGGCCGAAGAACACCGCTCTGCTAGTGGGTCATCCATGGGATGTAGTGTCACTCTGCCTCTCATACGTGGGGTCTCCAGAGTCTCTGTGCTATCAGATCTGTCCTCTCTCGGTCTCAAGAACGAAAGGTCCCATGACAGCGTCAGGATAACCTACCAGTCTCTTGGCACTGATTATACTCAGTTAGGCGCCTTGCAGGGCTCGTCTACAGGATGGTGCGCAATTCCACTAGTTACGCATTTAGATAGCATGGCTTGGCTTTCTGGCCGTTGTGCATTTGGGTATCCTGTTGGACACTAACGGGCCGAGGACGCCAGACGCGAGAGACAAGAGAGTACGAAACTGGGATTTATACGTGTATTAGGTTAACACTCGGCGCTCTCGTTCAAATGATATTCAGCCTGCAATGATCGACAACTGTGGAGAGCTTTTTGGAACTGCTAGGGCGGGAGGTGTGAACATGTGTCCACCATATCAGTGGACTGTATGCGCTTTGGGGGATACTCCGACACTATGTTGTCTCCACGGACATAGACCATATTGACTGCACAGGGCCACTCTGTTCACTTTCGGGGCTGTTGAAATGGGGCATGCAGCCCCTCTGGCAGGTGTGGCGTCCAACGTTGAGGACGGAATATGAGTTCCTATTTGTCGATGTATACGGCTAGCAACAACTGTGCAAGGGCTTACGCGCACCCTACTTTGCATGATTTCCTAGGCAGCCACGAGCAGTGTCAACACAAGGACTTGGTTTACAGCACAGGTGACACCCTACTAGCATATCAGTAAGATGCTTGTGCCATCTGGTTAGATGGCTTTGGAAGGATTCCTCCCATAGTGGCGTCTGGCTTTGTCCACATCTCACTAGGGTTGGGTCAGATAACAAGCACTATTCAACATACACAAGTAACTATCCACATGTCGCGTGGCATTATCCCAATATAGGAGGACATGCAAAGTCGCACTTCACTTAATAAATGGAACAGCTCATTGTAGCGTTGGAGATTTTTACACGTGCAGTAGAATGGCTGTTCGTCACACCGCTTCGCATGGATACTTATTGAGTGTATACTTGATACTTGCATATGATAGGTTCTTCACATGAGGCACAATACATGTGCTGTAGATACACACAGGAGATACTTTGCTCTATGGTGGGGGTTCTATTATGACTAGATAGTACCAACTATTATGGATGTCATAGAGTCCGCTAATAGACAACCCATTCTAACACAACATTGAGCACATACCACACTTTGGTATTTCGTCCAACGTGTCTCCATGAGGGCCCCACTGTGTTCATCAATTGAGAACGCCTTGGTTATGCAATGGGTGACTCTGCCAGGAGATAATAAGATACACCTACATTTCCACTGATATATCCAGGAGAGACGCAGCATCATACCGATGGTATTCCCTTTTTGTTAACACATATGAGGTCTTTCAGCATAAATTGTTAACAGTGTTAATTCCCTCCGCTAACTTTGGATTTCACAAAAATGGCCCACAGTGTCACACATCTAGGTGCCTGTGGTCATCTTACCAGTGGTCTCACCTTCAGTGGTCACAATGGTTCTTCTGTGGCTCTCAACAAGCCAATCCCACAGATGCTCTATCAGTGGGTCCCCTTGGCTCCTCTACAGACTTAGAGACTCCAGAAGAGGAGGTCACTTCCTTGTATCTTATAAAGCGTGCCTAGCTCACTAGGGTGGGCCGCACTACATTGCGTCATCTTGGTTACTTAATGGCAACCGCTCTAGATGCTTTCGTCAAGAAGTGTCTGTCTATTACGGCCGCCCAGGGTACCTCGCATATTTTCATCACACTGAGCACGTCCATACGCACCACAGCATAGAGTAATCTAGTTTACGATCCCGGCTTGGGCCCGGCCTGGTAGTGCCATAACCAGCAACATCACTTGGGAGTCATTCACGTCTGTTCACTAGAATACCTTGCAGCGGGAGTACTTCATGCTAAAATAAATTTGCCTGCTCAACGAGAGACAACACCTTATGCTATTGTGGCTCAGGTCCTCTCTGGCTCTAGAGCATCCTGTCTTGGGTCTTGTGGAGAGCCAAACGTCCCTGAGAGAACTCGAGGTTTTGTCTCCCGTCAGTAGGAAATTACCCACCTCGATTCTCATCGTTCATAGACATGCACTATAATATGTAGACAGCTCATATGTTCATAGGGCTTGCCCAAAGTGCGGCCAGGTATGGCAGCCCATTTTTGGGTTATCTATTAGCAAGCCAACGCTCCTTCTGAGTGGGACGAGCCTTTGACGCTTAACATCAAGCGCCCTACAAGCAAAGAGTCGCTTACATTTCGGAGCTCCTCTTCTCTGGTGTCTCAATTGAACAACTTAACGATAGCAATGTGTAGAAGAGAAGTGTGGCCAATCTTGGTCACTACAGCTGGACAGATCAACTGAGTACATCGAGACGTTAGTGCTATTGCACTCTGTCGCGGATTACTCCTCGAAAAACGAACTCATGGTAGTGCACTAGTGGGCGTATGATTGCCGGCACCGCCACAAATCTCCACAGCTATCAGTCTACTCTGATCCTCGACTTAGGGGCAAAACGAACTGCGTAAAGAGCAACATGTCGCATACCTAGTGTTGGAGAGAACTCTAATTCTGCGATGTTGACGCCTCAGAAGGTAAGTGTGGTACTCAGACTATGTTCGCCTCTGTCGATCGTCGTTAGATTGCTGTCTGTGGTAGCGAGATTGAGATCGCATAGTGCATTGTGGTTAGAAAACTGATCTGCTTAGATACTCTGTCTCTGCTCTCCTGAGGCATACTGACGGGTGACTTAGACTTCGCAGAGTAGAGTCACAGGCTGTAAGGGTGAGGTTAAGGAATCATGACGCATCCGCCATGTGAATTGTCCATAATAAGGATGACTGCTATAGCGCCGCTTGTTTCTCTTAGTGGCACTAAGTTCTTCCTCAAGATAACTCGGAATTCTGAAAGTCTTATTAGCCTAACGTTAACTACTTCTAATCGTTTTTATTCCTCTCGGTGTATTTATTTGCAATGATCAGGTCTTAATAGTAACGTTAGGTTTTGGGAAATTCTGATGTATATAAGTCGTGTATCTCTTGACCAATCATTCACTCGAGGGGATGTTTAATAACTGTCACTGCAGTTAAGGTCAAAGGTTATCACGTCTAAGTCCTCGTAAAGTGGTGGAGCCATGTCTAGCTCTATTGTGGCGAGTATTCCTTCGTAATTGATAGGCACATATGCAGTGTACTGTACCTGTTCGACATCGCTCACACGACACTTAGATTACACGTGCTTCGATCAATGTTCTGGTTGTGACGGGGTCCAAGTGGTGCAGCCACCTGCCAGTGCCGTGCAGTTCTGTTTTGTGGTTTCTCGTCTGATGCATCTAATTATGGTTTGCTTTGTCTTGTGCTGATGATGCTGTCTCGTCAGAGAGGCGCCAGCAGTGATCGGTCTACTTGGTGCAAGGAACTTTCTTCGCCTAGGGAGCTGCCTAGTCCACTGAAATGGATTTTTTGAACTCGGTATACTATACTGATCCCATAGCGCTGAGGTTGTATGTATTATTCAGCACTTCGTCAGGGCAATCGTCATTAGTAGGTGAAATTTAGGAGCCCTTGCAACCTCTGCATCATGGCCCTAGGGTGACACCTCCCAGAATGGCACTCGCTTTGCCCGGAGGGATTGTGATCCTGTCCCCCTCGACTGCCACCCACGCAGGCGCCCTGCACCCCCGTGGATCCCCGTGTCAGCGCCTCCCTGGCCCCGCGATAGTGATTTTCTCGTGGTAACAGTTTCTCTGTGGGGAGGCTGCGGGGTCCGGGGTGGGGGGGGAGACCCGGGAGGGCGCCATCAGAGTACAACCGCGGGTTGCACTGAGCTCACCCGGGTGGGAGCGTGGGCGGCGTGGGGGAGAGCGGGTGAAGGGGGGCCAGGGCAGAGTGACCTACCCCTGGAGATATCACACAAGTCTCGTGATTGTACTAACAGATAATCCACCGGCGGGACCCTCCGTATAGAAATAGATACACACAGCACGATGGTGCTTTGAATCGAACTGCACACAAGAACCCGCTGTGATCGTACACTAACGGCGCCTGTGATTGTACAGTACTGGCTCCAGGGCTGAATTGTTCTTACACACAGAGGAGGACTTTGTGAGAGTGGGCGTCACAAATGCCTTGGGAATAGTGACTTCACAGCCGCTGCTCCTGTGAATGTACAGACTGCGCTACCTTCTGAATGGTCACATACTGCCTTTGTGATATAAGCGAAGAAAACACCCCTGTTGGAAATGTCACAACAATCCCCTGTGATGCCTGCACAAGGAACGAGCAAACGCTTGGGCTGATGGATGGTACACGAAACCAGTCACCGTAGGTCGCATGGATATGTTAGGTGGCGCCAGATATACTACGATGTCATAAAGCCACGCAGGCTGATGACGATCACACGAAGACGTGATAGGTGTCCACAGTCGCACCCTGTGACTTATCAACAATCTTGTATGACGGTGAAATTCCATTGCAAGCTGGCCTCGTAATTGATGGTTTTCTTACTTCACGGCAGCCACACTGGGATGGGCAAACAACCCACTCTCTTTGACTGCACAGATCACACACTGGGACTATGATAGGGCCCCGAGGTCTGACATATGTCATGGTCACAAAAGCACTAGACTAAACTGTGATAGTCGGATAAGATATCCAGTTCTGTGATGTTCACAAGTCCTCAGAAATGTAAGTGATCAACTAATAACTCAGAGTAATGTGCTCGTGTACGTTGAAACAACTGAAGTGTGCTCTTTATACTCTGAGAGCTTTGATCCGTGCAGGAGCATGTGACGTGAACAAATCGAAGTGTCCCCAGTTTTAAATCCATCGCTTAAAACAGAACACTGGACAGGCTAGGATGGCAGGTGGGCCGACAATCACAAGGCTTATAAGGGTGTCCTACTGAATGCTGAGCAACGTGATGTGGTTAAATTCAAGGAATTGCCAAGGGGCTAAGGGGCTGGAGGCCCGCAGCTCCCCTCGCGAAACCAGCAGATCCTGTCCCGTCTGCTCACTTGCACTCTATCCGTGGGCTTCTCTCGGGTGTCGGCGAAGAAGACTGAGCGCACTGGCATGTGGAGATGCGGCAATGCTCAAGGGGCCCAGTGAACATGGCGCTGAGCCACACAAGTATCTGACCAGAGCCCATGCTCGAGCGGGAGCATATGAGAGGCCATGAAGGCTGCCAAGCGCCTACGGAAGCGTCTCAACTTAATTGTCACATTCGTGGAGACCTCAGGCCCAGGGCCAGCAGCCCATGGCACAAGGGAGTTGACATCGCACCTACAAAGTTGACGCTCTGTCAGGGCTCTTTCCTGCATGCTGCTGCCCCATCACTTGTTGTCTGTTATCAGCCACAGCAGCTGGGTCCACGGATGTGCCTCGCCATTCAGAGACCTCTGTCCCCGGCAGGCTGTGGGTCAGCGATTGCCCCAGCTTGCCACCACACGTGGCTGAGGGGCCCTCTTCTCTTTGTCTTGACACCGCTCTGCCTCACTGCCCTGCGATCATCGCTCTGCGGCCATCACAGTAGCTTCGGCTTTTGCTACCAGAGAGGGTTTCATTTCATTTTTGACTGCTGGGTGCGCTGAGAAATTTCGAGCACAATGGAACATAGGCATTGCCCAGGGGCTTGCTTTGGGCCAGACAGAGGATGCGTTGGAAAAGAGAAGTAGAAGGGACATCTGCTTAGAATGCGAATGATAGGGGACAAAAAGCTAAGGGTGAATCCGAGACACATTTGTGGGGATAGGTTAATATGGAAAATCCTACAGGGTCTGGGTATACAGTTCCTTAAGCTATGCATCTTGTCATCCGATATTCCCCTGTAAAACTAAGGGGCACTATCTGACACACTTGGTCTAGGACTACATTACATGTGTCATAGTAACACTAGAGTATCCGCGTGCTCGGCAGCAATTCGGCTCATGTCGGACATTATAATGAGGGAGTCATCTCTTAAACAACTAAATAGATCGTTAAGGAGGGATTTGCTCTGATTTAGTTGGGTGGGCTTCGGCGGCTATCAGTTTTCCTTGAGTGTGGCTGGAACAGAGGCTCACAGAAAACCCTTCCACACGCGCATCACCCCACCTGCTGAAGCCCATGTTGCGAAACCGTCACCTCACGCATACACAGGGAGGTCCAATTTGTATTTGTCACATCCGGAACTCATTGAACCAGAAAGCGCATTGTATCACGAGGCATAGGGGCTTCTCGTCGGCCAACGCACCAGGCAACAGGAGGCGACAATGGTGCCTTCTTGACAGTGTTGACTCATGGGTGCTGTCTGGAGCCGATGTGGGTTGTGCTTCAGGTGCGATGACGGTCCCGTGGGTGGGAGCGGATGCATGGAAGCGCATATGGCTCTTCAGTTGCTGACTACTTGCCAGACCACCTTCTAGAAGCATAGATCAGATGCCAGGCCTTGTGGACTCGCTATGAGCGGAGACCTCATTGCGAACAAAATGGACTCCATGGTGACAACGTGTTACAGAACTCATGTACCAGAATTGTTGTAGCAGCAGCTTTGGAGTAAGGCCCTTGCATGGAAGCCAGTGGTTCAACTTCCTGGTTGGGTCGCGCCTCCTCCTGGTCGGGCGTTCGAGGCACGAGGCAAGGGTGAGACCCATTTGTTGGCCCTGGTGCTGGCAGCTATTAATGTGGCTGGACACTCAGTCTGCATTTGCGCGCAGTGCTGCCGAAGCCAACCAATGGCCGCCTTTGAGACCTTGGGCGGCTGGGAGGCCTGTGTGGTGCCAACAGCAAGCCTTGGGGCTCTGTGCCCACAATGGCCTCCCTGCTGGCAGCCCTCGCCAGCTCCTGCTAGAGCCCTGCACTGTGGGGCTGCACAAGACAGCCCTGCCCCGGGCTCTGCCAGCCTCTGGGGCAGAGAGGAAACGCCCAGGGCTATGCATGCGGGAACAGGCCTGAGACCTGCAGGAGGTGTGGCGCCACAGCCAAACTCAAGCCAGGCCAAAGCTGGGCTCAGTGGCCAGGGCTGGCAAGTGGCTGGCACAGAGACTGGGTCAAAACTGTACCTGGGCCCCCTCCTGCTCTGTCCTAATGCACCAAGGCACAGAGCCAGCCTCGTTTTCATGGGCCTTGCCTGTTTGCATCCTTGCCAGGTGCTGCACCTGCCCACAAGG